>QQXN01000003.1:747291-1039013 GCA_003709825.1 Chaetothyriales sp. CBS 135597 | reverse complement strand
GTAGTACTCAAGGCCCACAATCTCCCCGACCCAATTTACAGCACAAATGTGCAGGAAATTGAGGAAGAGAGCTCTGGCGCAGCTGCAGCAGAAGCCCCCGAACCACTGCCCCCGACCGCCCCAAGAGACCCTGCCGACAGCCTGGACACCCCGGACGAAGACCCTACCCTGCCTCTGGAAGACCTGATTGCCCAAGCCTACCGGAACGACCCCCTGCCCTCGGAAATCCTCCAAGCCCTCGCCCAAGGAAGCCCAAGGCACCAGCACGTCTCCCTGGGAGACTGCGAAGAGCGTGCAGGCAGGCTGTACTACCACGATCGACTCTGGATCCCTGAAGACGATGCCCTCCGCGCCCGGCTGTTCCATGATCACCACGACGCCCCGATGGCAGGCCACCCGGGTAGCGCGAAGACTTATGAGCTACTGCAGCGCCAGTTCTACTGGCCCCACATGCTCTCAGATGTCAAGCGCTATGTCCGAAACTGTCACCTCTGTCACCGAGCCAAGCCCTCGCAGGAGCGCTATCACGGGGTCCTCAAGCCTCTGCCAGTGCCCCAACGCCCCTGGACTGACATCTCTGTAGACTTCATCTCTGGCCTCCCCCTCTCTGACGGTTCTGATGCGATCATGGTGGTAGTCGACCGACTCACCAAGATGCGTCATCTCATTGCCTGCCAAACCGAGTGTTCTGCTGCCGATACTGCCAGGCTGTTCCGTGACCATGTGTGGAAACTCCATGGTCTCCCAGCCTCTGTGATCTCTGACCGTGGCCCCCAGTTCGTGTCCCGCTTCTGGAAGCACCTCTGTCGCCGCCTTGGTTCCAATGCCCTCCTCTCGACGTCCTACCATCCAGAAACGGATGGGCAGACAGAGAGGGTCAATGCAATCGTTGAGCAATACCTGCGCTCCTACTGCTCCTACCTCCAGGATGACTGGAAGGAGTGGTTGGCAACTGCAGAGTTTGCTGCCAATAACCATGCCTCTGAGACGACCACAGTGCCCCCGTTCCTAGCCAACTATGGCTTCCTTCCCCGCCTTGACTCGACCCCAGCCACTGTCCCAGGTGATACCCCATCAACAATTGCTGAGTCATTTGTCGAGAAGATGATGAAGATCCATGACCACCTCCGAGCTGAGATGACCGCAGCCCAAGCCCGCTACGCTGACACTGCCGATGCCTCCCGATCCCCTGCCCCGCGCTACAAGCCTGGAGACCTGGTTTACCTGAACTCCAAGAATATCCACACGATCCGCCCCCGCAAGAAGCTCGACTGGAAGAACTTTGGCCCCTTCGAGATCACCGAGAAGGTGAGTGGACATGCTTATCGCCTCCAGCTCCCAGACTCTATGTATATCCACAACGTCTTCCATGTCAACCTCCTCCGTCCAGCTGCCAACGACCCAATGCCCCTGCAACACCAAGTCCCTCCCCCTCCAGTCGAAGTGGAGGACCATGAGGAGTATGAAGTTGAGGACCTCCTAGACCAGCGCCGCCGTGGGCGGAATGTGCAGTACCTTGTCAAGTGGAAAGGCTATGACGAACCGACCTGGGAACCCTTTGCTCATGTCTCACACCTGCGTCCCCTACTTGAGGCTCTGGCTAGCCGGTTGGCTCGCAGAGCTCGCCCTTAAGGGGGGGGGTACTGTCACGGATTCACAGTACTGTCACGGATTCACAGGCTATCCAGAGCCAGGGCTGTATCCCCGACGCGCGTCGGGCCAGACTGCTCCGACGCGCGTCGGAGGTGGAACCCCCAAGGGTATTTCTCGGAACAATTGTGTGGTAAATTGGAAACAGTGGAACTGCGCCTTGGCACACTCGCCCCTTATAAGTCCCTGCTCGCGGGCCACAGCTCTTAGATCTTTAGCCAACGTTCTGTCGAACAGGTAGCTCTCTAATCGAATCCAAGTCCGAGTCCTGTGCTGCGGTGTTCCCTCTGCCTCGCCTTCACCTCCGTGACACTGGCCATGGAATGGTATTCTTTCAATGCCTTTTGGCTAGCGAATCTGGAGAATACGGAAGACCTTGGTATTTGCAGTGTATATCTACAGCTCCTTGCCTACAATTTCAACAATACTATTGTGTAGTCTCCCTCATATCTGATTACTACCTAAGCAATTAATATTAATCTTGTGTACTTTGGCTGTACTTTGGCCATGACTCAGTTAAACTTCAAGAGTGAGACACTCAACCTCCTTTGTCTGCAAGTAGATGCTACTTGGCGGCTGGCCAAGGCCATGAATATTCTGGTTGGTATACTCTTCTTATATATGTACAATACTAACTTATTATAGGCTAGGTTATCTACACCTATATAGCTAGAGAATATACTTACCAGAGGGGTATGAGATAGTTTGCTAATCAGATTTTGTTGTACTTCGCTTACACCTTGTAGAGTGCCCTTATACTTGATTTTGTCTCCTTTCTCAGAACTCTTGGATTACTTCTTATGCTTGCTTAAGATTTGCCTCTGGTTCCCAAGAGTTGTAGGCTTCTAAGAATCCCTTTCATTGGATATAGAATTGTATTTTCCTGCCCTTCTTTTGCTCATCAAGAATTCATTTAACCTCCTAATACTCATTGTCTTCAATGTCCTGTAGCTCAGGTAGCTCATAGCCTTCTTGCTGGTTATACTTTTCTAGGAGCAAGACATGGAAGGTTAGAGAGAGTTAATGGTACTTCTTTGGGAGATCCAATCAATATACATTCATCCTGACTTTCTTGATGATCTTGAAGGGTCTGAGGAAGTGATCTGTGAGCTTCTTCTGTATGTGTAGTATGTGAATATTCTTTGAGGCTAGTAGGACTAACTTGCCTACCTTGAATTGCTTGTCCTTTCTCTTGTGGTCTGTATATTTCTTCATGGCCTCTTGTGTTGTTGCTAGGGCCTCTTGACTTATAATCTGGGTTTGTTGTAGCCCTGTGGCCATGTTCCTTGTAGATTCATTCTTGTGTAGGTGTCCCTCAGGGTCCTCTTGTTTGATGTTGACTTGTAACTAAGGTATAAAGTTATACACTATCTTAAATAGAGATTTACTTATTGATGTATTTACTGCTTGATTGACCATGAACTCTATATATAGGAGAAGCTCAGCCTAATTATCTTGCTTATAGTTGATAAAACAATAGAGATAATATTCAAGGGTCTGATTCATATACTCAGTTTGTCCATCTGTCTAGGGGTGGAATGCCATTGATAGGTACCTGTGAGTTGCCAGATAGAAGCATAGTGATTCCCAAAAGCTTGAGGTGAAGACTGAGCCTCAGTCACTTACAATTGCCTTGGGTACTCCAAACTTGGAGATTATACTCTCTATAATGAGGACTCCTACCCTTGTAACATCAATCTCAATCATTGTAGGAATATAACATACCATTTTTGAAAATTGATCAACAATAACCAGGATTAAGTCATATACAACTCCTAGGTGCAGAGACAATGATAGGCCTATGATGAAGTTAAGGGAGATATCCTACTATGGCCCTTGTGGTATAGACAATGGTGATAAGAGACCATAAGGTCTATACCTAGGTACCTTCATCTATTAACATATATTGCAAGTATCTATATACTTATTGATTATCTTTCATATACCAAGCCACCAATAGAACTTATTGATAAGCTTATAGGTCTTGTCTTGCCTAAAATACCCACCTTACCATAGATCATTGTGATTGACCCTTAGGAGTTCTACTCTTATGGCTGGGTTATCAAAGATATAGATAACCCTACTATAACATACTAGACCCCTTTCATCTTGGGACCATTGTCCTTTGAAAGGGCCCTTACTTACCTTAAGGTCTATATACTCCTTCTATGCTTCCTTTATATATCAATCATCATTCAACTATAGGTGTAGGACAAGACTCTTAAGAGAGGTTGGGATTCTGGGGATAAGAGTCTCCTTGATATCATTATCCATTGTAAGTGATTCACATAACTTTGTTTAGTGATCCCTTGCCAAGCTATCATTATACATAAGAACTAGCTTATATACCTCACTAATATCTCTGCTCTATGCCTTTAATGCAATGATTCTGGACTAGTTAGCTTCTTCAGCCTTCTGCCTTATTGCTCTAATTATCCTTACTACCAGAACCTTATCAAACTTATCTAATACTCTCTAGTGCTCCTTACACATGGATCCCAGGTATAACAATATCAAGGCTTTCAGAGGATCCTCTTCCATATTCTCAGGAACCATGAGATTAGGTCTTCTTGAAAGCCTATCCATAGGATTCTCTTTCCCCTTGCAATACTGGATCTCAAAATCAAATACTATAAGATATTCTGCCCAGTGGATCTGTCTCCCCTGTAATTGTTTATTGTCCATGAAGCTCTACAATATAATATGGTCTATTAAGACTATCATGTGTTTTGTAGGTATTTCCAGATAGTACCGCCATTCCTTGAATATAGACACTATAGTAAGCATCTCTTGATCTCCAATACCATAATTCCCTTACTCCTTTGAGAACTTCTTTGAGAAAAAGGCCATTGGTTTCCAGACCTTCCTTGCACTGATCTTATCATAGGCTTAGGATAGGACTACCCCCATTGTTTGCTTTGAGGTATCAATCTCTACCTAGCACTACTGATCAGGATTGAAGTGGGCTAAGATGGGTATTGATAAGAACTATTCTTTGAGCAATTGAAATATATACATTACTTCTATAGTCCATTCAAACAACCCCTTCTTCTTCCCCTTCTGCATCCCTACAAGTAAGTCTATTATGGGTACCATAACCTTAGAGTACTTCTTAATGAAGCCTCTATAAAAATTTATAAACCCTAGAAATACTTATATCTCCTGGAAGGATTTTGGCTCTAGCTATTCCTGGATTGCCTGAACTCTCTTAGGGTCTATTAACACTCCTTAAGTACTAACTTGAAAGCCTAGGAATACTACTTCATTTGTGAAGAAATCATATTTTGACAGCTTTACATATAGCATATGCTCTTGCAATCTCTTAAGTATGGCTTATATGTCCTTTATATACAACTCTCAATCCTTGCTATAGATAAGTATATCATCTATATACACAATACAGATAATATTAAGCAAGCCCTTCAGGGTATTGTTGATATAAGCCTAGAATATTATAGGTATATTGGTTAGCCTAAAGGGCATAACTATATACTTAAAGTGGCTATATTAAGTTTAGAAAGCTATCTTCTAATGGTCTTCTTTTGCTACTGGGATGTAGTGGTATATATCATGTAAGTCTATCTTGGTATAGACATATATATTGCTCAGGCAATCTAGGATCTCCAATAAGAGTAGGAGTAGGTAGCAATTTTTGACTATAACCTTGTTCAGCCCTTGATAGTTGATACAGAGTTATAGGCTACTATTGGGTTTTAGTACAAACAGGATTAGTGCTCCTACTAGTGATATACTGGGAGTGATTTTGCTTAATACAAGGTTGGTATCAATATATTCCCTTAAAACTATTAATTCTTGCTGATTAAGGGGATATATAGGTCTATAAGGAATTCTCACCCCTGGTTCCATGATTATATAATACTCTACTTGGGCTTGTTATGTTGGACTTGCTTGCAAGTTGTTTGTAAAAACATCACTATAATCTTGGAATTCTGGGGGGAGTCCTAAGGGATTGTCCTTTGAGGGTATCAAGGAGAAGTAGTTTATTGTCTCCCCCTTGGGAGGCCTAGGCATGATATATGCAACAAATATACTTCCTACCTGCTTTGCTTCTTTGAAGAACTTCTTGGTGTTCAGCTCCTTAGTTAGGTCCTTAACCATTAGCTTATAGTATTGCCAAGTTTCCTCTCCTTAGTTGATATCTGGGTTAACTTGCTTCAACCATGGTTATCCAAGATATAGGTCATAATCTTGTATATCAAACAATAGGAAGTTCATTATCTATATATGGATAATACCTTATATATTGGTTGCTTACATAGTTAAGCTAAGTTATCTATATATCTTAATAATTGAACTATTTGTACAATATATAGTTATATTGTTTGTAGTTAAGCTTAGCCCAGCCTCCTTGACAACCCTCTGAAACACGAAGTTTCTCTAGGCTCCACTATCTATTAGGGCTTTTAGGGTCTGGGGCCCTCTTTCTGTTTAGATTATAACTTCAATATCCAATAGATCTTACTTACTAAGTTTAGAGAAGGCCAACACCCCCACAACTTCAGGGGTATTAGACCTCATTTTTTTGAGGTCTCTTATGAGTTGCCTATGCTTCCTGTGCTCTTGTCCTTGGACTTGTACTCATATTGCTGATATCCCCACTTTCTATACTTGAAGTATTTGACTGACTTGTTGCTCCTATACAAGTTACTATTATGACTCTAAGGCTTCTTGTCCTTCTCTGACTAGTCCCCCTTAGAGTCCTTTGACAGCATCTCCTTGGAGTTGTTTGAGCTCCTTGGCCTAAACCAGTTGTTCTTTGGGTATAAGGTGGACCTGGACTTCCCTTCCTCAACTAGTTTATCCTTTTTCTTTTCTTCCTTCAATATCTCATACTGATATTCTGCAAATGAAAAAACTTGCTCACAGTTGATGATCTCCTTATAATTAGCTATGACTTGATTATAAAGCATAGGCTCCAATACTAGGAGATACTGCCACACCTTGATCTCCTTATCTATCATTTCTGGTAGGTCCTATTTAAGCTATTCAACCTCAATAAGTATCTCCCAAGGAGTATGGTCTAGTCCCATCATAGTCTTTACTAAGCATAGCAAAGCATCTCTCATACAAGAACCAAGGTTAGCAATTTGGTTTTTCAGGAAGGTCTCAAAGTCCTCCTAGCTAATGATGGTCTCTTTGTCCACCCTCTTCTAGGACTCAATAACTTCTCCCTTGAAGAAGCAATTGATAGTGTTGAAGTGCTGTCTCCAGGCTTCTAGGGATTAGTCCTTCAAGAGCTCAAAGGTGATCTCCTAACTCAATAGGAAGGCCTTTAACTCCTTTTGGTCCTTCCTACTAAATATCAAGTTCAGCCTTATCTTGATTTCTTTTCTCCAACGGTCCATTTCTTCCTATACCTCCTCTTTGTTGTGCTTATGCTTGCCAAGTATCTCAACAAAGACCCCAGAGCCCCTAAACTCAACCATGGGATCCCCTTTCAGAAATCACTCTATTAAATCAATCTAGAGTTCTTCTTACTATACTTGGGTTAGATATAGCAACTCTTTGATTTGGGTGTATCACACCTACTCAGGGTCTGGTTAGGGTGTATTATTGTTGCTGGGAGGGTTCTCCCCTGGCTACCCCAAGCTTGCTCCCCCTTCTTGGGTAACACTCGTCTCTGGGGAGTTGCCTCCCTCTCTTGAGGGTTGGGTGCTCATGCTGCAAGTGGTCAGCATTGACTTCACACAAGGATCACAGGTGGGTCACAGGTGAACCGTGGGCTACGACTATCTTCAACAATCCTTTAAAGTTCTTGAGAATGTTAGAGGCTTCCGGAGAGGAAGGCAAAAACAGTTGTAGACAAAAGCTAAGTTGATTGGAATACTCTATAGCTCTGCCATACAAGACTCAAGAACTTAGAAAACCTCCTGTTCCTCTCCTGCACCATGCAATATATATTTGTGCGTCGGCTCCGTTGACCTCGTCGGCGTTCTCCATCCCTGGTGGTCTTGGCACAAGGCGTTCAGGGGTGCTTGGCATAAGGCGTTTATGACATTATGTCCCGGTGCGGTCATATCTTTGCAGGGCTTGAAGTTGACATCCTCCTTGATTCGGTCACCGCACTCGTATACCTTGAGACTGACAGTCTTGGAGCACATACTGGGGTAATTTGGAATGTATTCAGAGCAGATAGTGGGAGTATTGGTAAAGGGAGACCAACAACTCTGCTACAGAGGCAGATATGTCGGTTTTATATTCATCTTTTCTTCTAATGCTCTCTGAATGACAACTACATTCAGTGCATTTTTTGTATATCCTTCTTTGAATCTTGTTACAAGTTATGTTAGAACTTTTGGGGTGTAGAGACCATGTAAATAAAGAGCTAACCAATGACTGTCTGACACAAAGTTCTTTGACAAATTTTAAGAAATCACATAAGAAGTCACATAAGAAGTCACTTAAGAAGTCACTTAAGAAGTCACTTAAGTCACATAAGCAAACAAGAAGTCCCCTTCTGCCCCAGAACAAAGCGTACTGCTCACTGTGCATCCATATGCCAGAAGCAGCTTCAGCTGCAGTTGCAGTGTTCAACCAACAACTCACGCAGCCATGGACCAGGAGACAACTGCCACATAGTTTGAAACGTTCTTTGGCAGATGCTCAGGCTTCGGAGTCCAGTGATACTCGGCGAATCTTCCTAGATGCAGGATTCAATGCCTGGCTTGCCTACTTCCTTGCCAAAGAGTCCACAAGCAGAAATTACCGGGGAAAGGCTGCACGACTGGAGGTTATTGCCTCTTTCGAAAAGCTTCCGCAAGAGGAACGGAAAAGTGTGGCGATTGATCTTCTCAACACAAGACTTCACGAGACTGTCAAAGCACAGATCCAAAAGCTATCGAAACGACGGCGTATGGTATGGCCTTCGGCCTGGGCGAGCTCGGGATAGCTGCAGTAGTCACCGAGGAGTTGGTATGACCTTCGACCAGTGACCTGCAGGGGCTCAGGATAGTTGCAACAATGGCTAGAAAGAGTAGAAGGGGAAATCTGGGATAGAACAAGTAGTGTTAGGAGTCAGGAGACCTATGGACCTATAGCTCTCCAGATAGGAACTTGTAGGGGCTGCCTAACAAGACTATCTCAAGGGCTATGGTGGTCTGTCTCTCTACAGGAGTTTAAGGGCAGATTCCACAAGTGACCTTCCATCCCTTGCCAAGTCCTTTCGGCTTCCGTTTTCCGAGTCGAGTCACGTGCCTCCCCATTTCACGCCTCCCTCATGAGGTCGTGACAGCGTACAATTGGTAAGTCACACAGGAAGGAAGTTTGGTATCATCGGTTTGTTAAGCACTCTGTCAGCTAGGACGAGCCAAGACCCGTCGACAGCTTGCAGCAGTCCTCCAATGCCATCGTTGAGCGAGATACAGCACAGTCCGAGGACGAGCCTCGAATCTTTGCAACAACCACTCGATTCATCTAGGAATACTGGTGCTGATAGAACCATGGCACTGGGAGAACCGGCCGGTGGGCTTTGGACAGGCTTCCAACCAGGTCCCGTTTCTCGAGAGCTAAACAGTCTGGCCGAGTCATTGGGGCCTGGTGAGCAGGAAATTGTCTCAGGCCCTTCCAATAGTCGACTACCTGCCATATTCCCTCAATACACTTGCAGCATGATCAGCAAGACCGGAGATCGGGCCTCGGTTACAATCGCCTTTCCATGGATGGTCGGGGTTGTCTGCCTGATGAGCCTCTCTATCCTATGCAATAAAATCGAACACCTCGCAATGAAGATATTCGGTGTGCACATAGAGGTGGAGAATGGATTTCGTTATGTCATTCTGAAAGATGGAGTGAGACTGCTTCCCCAGCCAAGCTTGATCATCCAAGGTGGAGACGTCGAGGCTGTTCGCAGCCTCATAGGCTGCGATGTGAGCCAGGCAGTCAGTTCTAGCCCAGCGCGCAGGGAAGAAATCAATCAAGCCATTGTTGCCACACGGTGCGTGACACTGGAAATAAGCAGCAATGCTCAGGAAGATGGTGTCCTCAATCTCAATTTGGCAGAGGAGGACGGGCATCGAATAAAGCGGGCACTGTTTGAATGATAGCAGTCGAAAGTGAATATTCAACACTAAAATATATCTTCCAGCGCACGTCCACCACCGAAAAATGTCAGGGATAGGCCAGCAAGGAGTCTACCTCGTCCAGTCTGCAGCGGGATATCTCTAATTTTCTCTGTCTCTCTGCCGACCTTCTTCCCAAGGATAACCTTTTTGCAGTCTTTCCAATACACCATTTGGCCTTTCCCATGTATTCTGTGGGGAGTTGAAGCACCTTTGCTGAAATCTATTGTGGCTGGATCCAAGCTTTCTTCGATAAATTCTGGTATGTCCTGAAGGGAGGAGGGGGTCTCAGCAAAAAGTCATATGAGTAGACTGCAAAACTTGCCATGGAGATATCTCGCTTTTCACAGGTGCCAAGTGTAGCTCACGGCAGATGCTGAGCCGCCGGGGGGAGGTAGTGTTCGAGATCAGATCGTTCCCACCCAAGTCGAGACAGTTCAGAAAGGCTGGCAGGCTTAGTATGCACGTCCACACAGGACTAGGGTAGCGTAGGCGAGGGTTTCTTCAGATTTTTGCAGGCTGAATTGTAATTTTGCACCTTTGAATGAATGGGGGAGCAGGTTATCCTGGGTGGGATGTTTGGTTTCGCCTGCGTAAGAAAAGTCCTGAACGTTGTTGGTAGAATGATGATGATGTTGATGATGGTTGGGCAGCAAATGTGACTTGTTGGACCTGACTTCTCTCAATGTCACTTGTCTTGTTGTGACTTCTTAAGTTATCCAACCAAGCTTTCTGAGTGCTTCTACACCTTGTAGATTGCTGTTTCTACAATTATTCTCCACGACTGGACACCCACATGTTCGGCAAAGTACTTTAACGATCAGTCCATCTTCGATTGATGAAATGTTTAGGTATATATCTACCTGTGATAGTTCACAGTAATTTACACAAGAGAATCATTTATATTTGGGGCATCATCACGTGTGGTACATAAACCACGACTGTTCCTTCCTCCTGGCATTTAGAACTAACTGATGGTATTTAAGCAAGTGGGGGGAATCAGACACCCTGAGTACCCCGGCCATTCTTCTTCTCCCTCTTTTCTTTCTTCCCCCCCCTCTCTTTTGAGACTTGATGCAGAAGCAACAGACTGGTTCTCAACAGTCAAAAAACAACACAAGAAATATGCCATCCTCACTCTTACACTCCCTTTCGCCCATCAAACCAGGAACCTGAACTTGCCAACTTTTTCTAATCACTATCACCCAAATCAATCGCATCTTCCTTGGTGGCACCGGGGCCAGTACTGCCACTGGTCTGGGTAGCAGGCGTGGAGGACTCAATCTCCTCCTCCTCTTCTTCCTCATAAAGGTCATCATCATCATCATCCTCGTAATTATGATGATGGTAATGCCGCTGCTGCTGACCTTGCTGAGTCTGGTGGGTATATCCTTGTTGGTCTTCTTCTCCATCTTCTTCTTCGTCATCATCCTCAACAAGATCATCCTCCTGAGGACCAACAGCACCACCCTTGGCAGTTTGACCCCTATTGTTGTCGTTATGATAATAGTAATGATTTTGTGCGTCTTCCCCTTCATCATCCTCATCCTCAACAAGGTCTTCGCTGTCTTCGTACAATTCCTCCTCCTCTTCCTCGTCAAAGCGAGGGTCCGGAAGAGGGAAGGCCGCCTTTCTCTTTCGTGAGTTGCTGCTGTGCTGTGCTGCCTCATCGACAAGATCATCGTTGGAACGAGCGTCTGGGTGTTGTGATGCCTTTGGAGGGAGGCTGTCGATTCCATACTTTGGCTTGGGTTTGTCAAGAGTTTTGTCAAGACCAAAGCTTCGGATCAGTTGCTCAGTCCGCGATATTGAGCGGCACGGCGCCGCCGCAGGGACATAATCTACACCGTTGATGGACACGCGGAGACTGTTTTGACTGGTCGAGTTGGTGCTGCGCAACGACCGTGCCTCCTGCTCGGCGTCCTCCTTGGAAAGGGCTGAAATCTGCTCTTTGAACCACTCTGACCCTTCGGCAAGCATTTTACGCGTTTCTCTCATCTGTTGGATCAGAGGATCGGAATCGGGATCATAAGTTGACTTGCGAATTGGGGGTGATGGAGGCGCAACAGGGGCTTTCTCTGGTGGTGGCGGCGGCGGCGGCGAAGGTTGCCGTGGCGGCGGCGCGGTGTAGCCCAATTTGTGGCGATTGAACATGGCGCTGATCCTGGCAGCTCGTATCTCCTTTTCTCTCTTTGCCTTAGCATCAACTTGTGCTTGGGTCAGAGGAATGAGTGGAGTTTCCGGGTCGATGTTATGGGCGAGAAGGCGGAAAAAGTCGGTCCGAGTATTGTCCATATGCTGCGGCTTTGCAGCGGGTCGAGGGCGTTGAGATTCCCGCAGACTCATGCTTCGTCTGAGCTTCATGATGGACGAATTACCCGTTGAGAAGAGAGAGGCCATAAAACTGGGTGCAGGCGGAGGCTGACTTGGCCGAGGAGGAGGGTGCAGAGAAGCCCCAGTGCTGCGTGCACGCTTGTGGTATCGAGGAGGGAGCGTAGGACCACGATTACTGCGTGAGAGCTTGTGGTTTCGAAGAGGATCATCCTCGAATGGGTCGACTGGCGGGAGGAGGTTGTCAGAAACCACCAGGCGCTTGCCCTTCCTCGCCTTCTCGATCGCCTGGGCTCGTTCCTGTCTCAGCCGGGCAGCCTCAGCTTCCTGCTCGACCTTTGCCTTTTCCGCTGCTTTCTTGGCCTGCTCTTGCTCGGCTCTGATCCTCTTGCTCTCTTCCATGGCAGCTATGATTTCCTCGACCTCCTTCTCTCTTTTCCTCTTCTTGTCCGCCTCCAGTCTCACACTCTCCGCGAATCGCTTTCTCCTCTCCACCGCACGACGATTGAGCCGGCTTTCATACGCCAGTCTTCTCCAGATCGGGAACCACTTCCGGGCAAGAGTCTTTTCTTTCAACCGTGCCACGGCTTGAGCAAAGACCTCGGCCTGGTGTTGTTCCACAATGGAAGGAAGCAGTTTCTCCAGAGTATACTCCAAATACTCGTGCAAGAGACCGTTGGGCTGAGTGAAAGCAAGCCGTGCGGCAAGTGGAACAAGATCCTTGGTATGTGGAATAGCGGCGTCGATGGACCGGACAAAGTCTTCCATTTGCGAAGCCAGGTCTTTAACAGGAGGCGCAACGGCATCTTTCTGCTGTTCGGGCGCCGCCGCCGTCGCCGCCGCCGCCGCGGATCTAGGAGGCGATGAGGGTGGTGTCGTGCTCGACATTGGGATGGCTTTATTTACCGACAGGCTTGTTGTTGGTGCGGGTGCTGAAAGGGCTGTCGAGGCCGGTTTGAAGTCGAACGTCGGTGTCTGAAGAGCTGACTGAGAACTACTGGCAGCCGAATTGTTAACGGCGAAGCCAGTCGAAGATGACTGTGTGCCTTTCAAAAGGGGATTATTGTTGAGCGTTGAAGAGATAGCCGAGGCCACGGGAGCGGTATTCGCAGCTGCAACTGCAGAGCCAGAGCCAAAGAAGCTGGTTGTCGGAGAAAGCTGGCTGCTGCTGCCACCACTACCACCAAAAACAAAAGGCTTGCTGGAGTTGGAGGGAGCAGAGGGTTCAGCAGTCGGTGGTTTTGGTGCGGGAGAGCTGCCTGACGGGAAGTTGAAATTGGCCAACGACGCAGAATTATTAACAACTGGTGATTCTTGCACAGAAGAAGATGCAGCGAGAGAACCGCTCTGCTTGAAATTGAAGCCGCCGGATGGGATAGCAGGAGCAACGGATGGTGGGTTTGGTGTAGCAGAAGCAGTGAGAGAGCCGGTATTATTATTATTGTTGTTGTTGGTATTGTTCGTGAAATTGAAACCACCAAACAGGGCAGGGGGATTAATAGCCGGTGATTCTGCTGCTGAGGAAGATGCAACGCCAGCGCTGCTCTGCTTGAAATTGAAGCCGCCGAACAGGGCGGGAGGAGCAGCAGCAGCAGCAGCAGCGGCGGCGGCAGTCAGTTGGTTTGGCGCTGGAGAAGCTGCAAGAGAGCTATTATTCGTGAAACTGAAACCGCCAAACGGCACGGAGGTATTGGCTGTCGTCGATTGAGGTGCGGAAGAAGAGGAAGAAGAAGCTGCGCCAGCGCTGCTCTGAACAATTTGTGGTTTGGGGGTGGAAGAAGCTGCAGGAGTAGCGTCGGATGGCTTGAGATTGAAGTTGTTGGTGCCGAACAGGGGCGGAAGAGGAGGAGCAAAAGAAGAGTCGATAGTCTGAGGTTGAGGTTTTGGTGTAGAAGAAGGGTTGGTAGTAGTAGTAGTGAAAGCGCTGCCATGTTTGAAGTTAGCAGCAAAGGGGGATGTGCTTGGAAAGGGTTGCTGGTGGCTGGTATTGACATTGGTATTGATGCTGGTGTTGGTGTTGGTGCTGGTATTGTTGCCAAAGGGAGAGGAGAATAGAATGCCGGTGTTCTGACTATTTTGAATAGACGAGTGCTTCACTTGTGCAGCCCCAGCCCCGAACGGCTTCACTGTCGTCGCGCTCAGGCCAGAGCTAAACATACCCGACCCAAAGGCAGGTTCAGGTGCCTTTGCTGGCGCGGATATGGGTTTGGGTTCTGGAGGTTGCAGGCTGCCAAATGTCCTACCAGCACCAGCACCAGCAGTCGTCGCCGTCGTCGCCGTCGTGGAAGTCTCAGGGAAGAACATCGAGTGCTCGTCGTCATCGTCGGGCTGTTCGGACTGTGTCTGCTGCTGGTGCTGGTGCTGTGCGCGCCCGTCTCCTTCCTCCACAACTTCATACGCTTCAATCGCCTGGACAGCGGTCATTCCATTGATGAGCGCAACATAGCTGCGATGCAGTCGCTTGGCTTCAACCAGACTGTATGAAAAGACCTGCTTTGTCGGCACGTTGTCGAGCTCCAAGACCAAGGCGGCGGCATGCCCGCGGGCAAATTCAAGATAGTGCTCACCCTTGTCGTTGGTGCCGTGGAACTCAAGGCCAAGCGCGGCGCAGAAGTTCTCGACCTGGGCATCGGCATCAAAGCTGAGAAAATCTCTCATCTCGCTGACCGTCCACTCCTTCATCCGCTCCTGTTGCGCCTTGGGGGCTGACTTGACCGATCTCCAGAGCACGGTCAAGAAGCCGAAGCGGACGAGGTGGAAGGACATTTCGGCCACGCAGGCCATCAAGTATGAGCATGAGGGGGAGGCCAGCAGGTCCCAGAACGCGCACGCGTTCATCTGGGCCACCATGTCCGGGGTGAAGGGCCGGAGCGGGCCTCGATATCGCAGCGTATCGTTCGCGACCTGGTACAGTTGCAGCGCCGTCTGGACGCGAGCATCGGCCAGCACATCGTACGGCCACAAATGCATGCGATCCTCCAGGTCAGGCGTGGCGCTCAGGATCTCGAACAGGATCTGATACGAGCGGAACTCGGCCTCGTTGGGGAAATGGATGGCGCCGCGGTGGGCGTCGTAGTAGTGCCAGAGCGAGGTGAAGGTCTTGTTGAGCTGCTCAACATCCTGTTGGGCATCAAAGTGGTCGCCAGGCCGCAGCTGCGCCTCGTCACTGAGGATGTGGAGCGAGACAATGAGGAAGCGGGCACTGCGCTCATGGCAGTCGACAGCCATGCGCACTGCCGCTTCAGCACTGACCTGCTGGATGGAGAAGTCATTGCGCACCGCCCTCGTGCGGTCCCAGACAAAGTTGTGGCACGCAATCAGCCGGTCTTCTTTGCCAACCACGTCCTCGATCAGATGGTCCATCGTCCGCACCAGCGCCTCTGGCGTGCGAATGTCGGACGGCAGCTGCTCTTCACGGCCGGCATCTGAGCGAACAAACTTCTTGACCATGCGCTCGGCCGACGGCACAGCGGGGCCACCGTCGAGCGGCTGAATTTTCTCGCAGCGGTCGACCTCATGGCGCTGCACGCGCTCAGCACGCTCAAAGGCCGGGCACATGTCCTCGCAGGTACCGACGGGGGTGATGGCCGTCTCGAGCGTGCGCTTCTTACTGGGGTCATGCAGCAGACCATCGGCAATGCCCTGTGCGCGCTCGGATTTCCGCTGCTCTTTGAGCAATTCGAATCCTTCCTTTCCCCGGTCTTCCAGTTTGGCAGCCGACTGCTGACTGTACTCTTTCCGTGTACCGTCGTGCTTCTTCGACGCATCACTCCGTTGCACCTGGCTCTTTCCTCTCTGACGAAGTAGCCCCCCCCTCATTGCTGTTGATGGTGTTTTTGCTAATGCTGCTGTGGTCGAAGCTGCAGCTGTCGCAGTAGTCGAAGCCTCCGTAGCTGCTGCTGCCGCCGGCTGCTTAACCTGCCGCTGACTCCGCAGAGCCTGCAAGACACCAACGGGGCTGCCAGCGGCGGCGGCGCTGCCGCCTCTCACACCTCCTCTCGATCCACCTCGTGTTGTGGCTCCGCCTCTCGCACCACGACTACTACCGCGGCCGCTGAGCCCTCCTGCCATTCCATTTCCACCCACACTGCTCCCGCCGCGTGCAGAGCCGCGAGGCGGATGGGCCATTCCCTCGTTCCGCCCACGGCCGCTCGATCAACATCTGGGGTAGAGTCGGAGTCGGGGTCGGGGTGTGACGGCGATGGTCATCTGCCGTGGCTTCTGTTTTTTTCCCGCAAAGCGATGATGATGCAACAAAAGGAGGAGAAAGGGAGGAAAGATATAGGCAGACTTGAAAACAGTTTCCAGCGAAAAGGAGCCGATCTGCCCCCCAGAAGATCAAAACGATCAAAAAAGATCGAGTCAATCACTTGGATAGCAGCAGAGCAGCGCGGCGCGCGCCGCCAAGTTCGCTTTGTCTGCAGCGGGTCACCTGACCTAGAGTAGCTTAATGAATTTAAAGTTAACGATAGCGTTAGTAGCTCCAAGCTAATTGTGAATATACAGACTAAGGACTAAGTTAGCTAGCATTAACCTAAGTTAGCGCGACTGGTATCTGTCTAGCTTAATTATAGGACTTTGCTCTGGCTCTGGCTCCATTAACAGAGGGATCGACAAGTAAAGTAGGAGGAAGACACTACAAGTATTATATAAGCCAAGCTAATAACTTAATTCTTATTTCATCTTTACTTTCAATTCACCTGCTCTGTGTGTGTGTGTGTGTGTGTCTGTCTGTGCGTATATGTGGGTGTGTGTGCGTGCGTGGTAGGCGGTTTTCGATTCCTTCCCCAATCCTTTTGGCCATATCCATCCTCTCTCGCCACATTGCCAGCTATATCGCTCTGAGCCAAAGTGAAACCATAGTTCAAAACAAAAGATGCCATGCTCCAAGACAAAAAAAAGAGGAATCGGCCTCCAACTCCAACGAGTCACTTGGACGCAAACCAAACAACAAAACCCGAAAAGAAAAAAAGATCAAAACCCAACTGTCAGAACCTCAAAGAAGCAGACGAAAAAAAAAGGACATGTAGTTCGTAGGCTGGTTCTGCAGTTTTTTTTGCGCTTGTCTTAAGAAGCTTGTACTTCCTTACATCGATGACAAAGCAAGAATGTCTGAAGAAAGCAAACAAATCAACAAAATCTTCCTGCGTAGGAGGTGGGTATTAAGTCGTTATAACCGTCGTCGTCTCTGACAACGGCAAAAGGTGAGCCTTGATGCTGGTAGACACATATTTTTTGATGAGACATGAGGAAAAATCAAACAGCCGAGAATAGTGTACACGTGTATCGTATCTATATCCCTCGGTAGTAACTGGACTTCAAGTTGAAGTTGGTAGGCGACAGCCACTGGTGGATATCGTCCTTGAGCGGATGGAAGGCGTTATCCCACGAAATAGGATTGGGGGAAATGGTCAAGGCTGCTGTGCATCTCGCTTGGAGGGAGAGTACTGGCGTAACCAGTTGACATGGCCTGTGCGGGAATTGGCCTCAGACCAGTGTTGGCCAGGCCCTGGAATGCGACGCCATCGGCCGTCGGTAGGCTGTGGCTCAGCGACATGTCTAGCATTGGCTGGTCTGGACTGATCTCATTCATCGGAAACCCGTCTGTCACAAGCATCTGACCCCCATTCAGCCCGAATGTCGGAGGTGGAGGCATAAATCCGGGGGTAGAGGAGGGCGGGTGGAGCCATCCATCGGAGATAGAGTTAACTCCTTCCCTAAGTCCTGGCGCGTGGTGGAACTCGATTATCTCCGGAAGGGGGTGGTGGCGCTGGACCTGCATAGGCACATCGTCTGCCTTATGTCCGTGGACGAATGACGCTTGCTCAGCCATGTTGATGGGCTGATGTAGGGCCTGATCGTCAACCTCGATTGTCTCGGCGCGTGATTGTCGATCGCTGCCCAGCTGATCACTGCAAAAATCATTGTTGGCTCGCATCTCCTCGGCCTGGCCTGGTGTCGGAGTCTGAGCCGTTGTCAGGTTGTCATTGACGTCCTCCTCGCCCTGCCCACTCTCCCCTTCAGCCATCGAAGCATCAGGATCATCCTCGGCTTCGCTCTTCGACGATCGTGATGATTCACTAAAGTCTGGCACGAAAATGACGGTGTCGGGATCTGTGAGCACCGCGTCTTAGTCAGTTCCAGACCTTCTTCCACTCCGGCCACAGACAGAACACCTACCAAAACCGCCCATCTCGTAGTTCTCGATCTGCGTTCGGACATCGACAATCTGGACGATAATCTGCCACCGATCACCCTTGAAATCGGCCTTCTTCTCCTCCAGCGCCATGAGCAAATCTTGAGCATAGATCAGTGTTTCTCCGTCGGGCGAGTTCTTGATTTGATGCTGCGGTGTGTTCATTATCAGGTGGACAAGAAGCGCTGTACGGGCTGCGGTCTAGTCAGTCTCAGTTCGCGCTATAGGCTTCCATGGTTGTATACCGTTGCGATCAATGTGGTCAGGCTCTTTGTGTTTCACGCTTGAGTCAAGTCAATCATCAAGAAAAGAGCAGGGGGGGAAGTCAAAAGGGACATACTGCGCAGGCCAATATGGTGGTTTGGTACGGCTTGGATCGGCCTGGGAGTTGCGAGGATAGAGCCCATTGTAAGGGTGAGTAGATTGCTAGCCACAAGTCAGCATAGGTCTCTCAGACACAAACAAAAGCAATCGTGCCTTCTTGGGATGAATTTTCTTGATCCAGACTTTAGCAATCGTGCGGCAGACGACTTGCTGAACAGCCTTGAATGCATCACTGAACCATTTTGCTTGAGCTTCCTTGTCGTCAACACGGAGTGAAATGATCCGATCTCCACGCATCGGCTGGCGGGACTGACGCAATGATCCCTTTCTGTGGGATGAGAGAAGGATGGGGTGTTCGAGACAAGAGATCGAGTCAGGAAAGCGGCGTTTGCTTGACTTGCGCATGAAGGCCTGTGGGTTCATATCCGTTGGGAACATCGGAATTCCTGGATGGTGCATGCCAGGGTGTCGTTTAGATGCTGTCCCAAGTCAGCGTCTCCCTCGCTCAGTGACTAGACCTTCTCACGCAAAACGCACCTGGCTGCTCGAGGAAGTTTTCAGCCACATCCTTGAACTTGTAGTAAGCCTCCTCAAGGACGTGTTGTTCATGCCGGCGCATAGGTGCCGAGCACCGGGTCTTCAATACACCCTCGTCGTTGACAAAGATGGCAACAAAGAGCCTATGAGACTCAACAGGCTTGGTCGACTGTTCTTGCGTTAATTGGTCATGTAGAGTGATCGCCATCAAGACAGAAAACGCACCTCAGATCGTCGTTTGTGTGAAGAATGCCCCGGCACAACCAGGCCCATGGATGGGTCATTGGCCCCCTGTTCCTTATAGATAGAGGGCATGAAGGGATCCATGAGAGCCATGGTAAGATCAAGTCAGGTAATGTTTTTCCAACTCTGGTGCCGTAATGAAAGCACGAAAATACGAGCAACGGCCACTATCCGAGAAACGGATCTGTTAGTATTGTAGAGATAGAAAGCAAAAAAGCAGACAAACATAATATACCTTGGAATCCGAATAGATGTCCCCCGGACACCCTAGAGAGCAAAAGAAGCTTTAGCAGGCCAGGTCACTGGCTTCTGAAAAAGCGGTTCAAGCTGGTGAAGCACACACAGAGAGAGAGCCGAGGTTGCTGAAGACAAAGACTACCGTGCAAAGCCACCACGAACGAAACATCAAAAACTTCAAAGACAGTGCCGACCAGTAGATGGTGAGGGAGTGGGAATAGACTATCCTGCACTCATT
This sequence comes from Chaetothyriales sp. CBS 135597, assembly GCA_003709825.1. Classification (NCBI taxonomy): domain Eukaryota; kingdom Fungi; phylum Ascomycota; class Eurotiomycetes; order Chaetothyriales; species Chaetothyriales sp. CBS 135597. Next base: position 1,019,179 of record QQXN01000003.1, on the reverse strand, counting down.
GAATGTGATGGATACCAGGCCTGGGCACAAGCCGTGGTGGGAGTGAGGGAGGGAATGGCGAGGATGTAACGAGGGCTGTTGGCAAGATAGACCCTTGTGTACGCCGTTTTCGCGGTCGTCGGGTATCGATGACCGGAATTCAAAGGTCGATAAGGATCGAAGAAAACGAAAAGGTAGGCACTTTTTCTTCTCCCTGTCCACACAGTGACAGATTTTGGCTTAAAGGGCGTGTGAGAATAAGGCCAAGACTGGAGGGGGGGGGCTGTTGCCTGTTGATTGCTACCCCCTGGATGGAATTGAGATATAGTGGATTTTCGAACAGGTGGATGGGCGGGATGCTGCGAGGCTTGAAGATCCGGTCAAGCAACAGAAAAACAGTAAGCTGTAGGATGGATTTGAGAGAAGGCCAGATCTGGCTTACACCAGATAGTGGCTGTATATGAAAAGATTTCCAAATGGGCCACTCAAGCTGAGTAGCCGAAGGCAGAAGGGACGGTTTCACTACATAGACTGCTTGATATGGAGAAGGAGTATGTGGCTAGTGGTGCCCGCACGCGGCAAGGCGCTTCAGCAGTAGAAGGGTGCGCGCGCGGACTTAATCCAGAAGCAAGAGCCTTGACAGGGGGCCGCGTGCCTGCCATCGAGAGAGATTCGAGACGGTCCATAGAGAATCCCTGTGTGCTGCTAATGCCCGCTATCGCGGCGGCGGACCGTCTCCGCCACGGGAGATGTGATCATCCCGTACCATTTTTGGTCCAACGGCAGCGGCGTATGAGAAAAAGTGATAACTCGGGTGACTAGCGAGGTTGCAGTAGTGGTAGTGCAAACTCATCCGAAGATGGAGTAGTAAGCCACAGTTAGCGACGACTTGGCCGCCCGGTAACGGGGAAGCACAGCCGGCTGCTAGCACATAGTCTCACCTATTGCAAACTGGGTAGGACAGCGGCAGCCATAGGGTGGCCAGCATATCCATCCTCATCTTTCATCAGGAGGAGGCGGAGGATGAGGAGCAGCAGTAGCAGCAGCAGCAGCAGGAGTGGCGGCAGCTGTAGTACCCACACGTTAGCTGTGGCTGTGGCTGTAGCTGTAGCAATCGATGGGCAGGTTGTCTTCGATATTATTCGAAACGCAACAGGACAACTCAGCGCTGTCCAGTCGGCTCCAGGCGGGAGGATGCATGTTGCGATTGGGATTCACCTGCAAAACGGGCGTACAAACAGGCGCCCCGGCCGTTCAAGGGCAGATCCCTAGCAGAGTTAAAGACCGAAAAAGGCCAGAGCTCTACCAATTCGGCGGGGCGAGCAAGCGAGAATGTTGTGGACAAAAAGTCCGTCCTTTGAGTGACAGCGGCCAGACAGAGGAGCGGCCACCTCTCGGCCACAGGGCCTATCGTCCAATGGCCAGTGGAACTTTCTGACCGGGATTGTGGGGGTGGAGGGGGGGAGCGAAGGGAGAAGGGGGTGGGAAGCACGGCCGCACTGTTTGCTCTACCACCCCTTCGCGTATTAGCGGTTGTTCATCTCACACAGACCCATGTTCTCTCCCCCCCCCAGTCGGTTGGCGCTGTGTGTGTGCACCTTGATCTTGCGAAATCTCCGCACAAACCGGGTGTGACTGAACAGCCGAGGACAGGCTGACTGCTGACTGGTGACTGACTCACTGGGCATTCTGTGCGCCTGGCCTGGTGCCCGGTGTCCGGTGTCCGGTCTACCAAAAGCGGCCCTTTCGGTGTGTACGTACCATCCCATCCGTGCATACTACACTGTATGTTAGTACACTACTGTTCTTCTTCGTCCGAATGGCTCCGTTCTACAGCATTGCTCGGAGATAAGCCGATTGGAAGATGGTAATGCCGTGGCCCACATCCAGAATAGGCCACTGTAGGTGCGTCTCAGCTGTTGAGGCAGGTGCTACTCGAGGCTTGGGAGGCTTGGCATTTGCAGATCTCCCTCGCTCACGCGCCCCACGTTCACATGGACAATGGGGATGAGTATGTCCTTACTGCAGTGCCGCGCGCGCCTCATAACTGGACACATGTGGCTCGGGGTAGTATGTACGGTACTAAATTAGCGACTCAGGGGAATTTGAAGCGAATCGGAGAGAGGAAGTGTTTGAGAGAGCGGGAGAGAGCAAAGTACGGATATTGCCAAAGAGGCAAGGCGTCACTTGACTGTTCCCATGTATATGCCATCGCGCCTTCTTCTTTTGAGCGATTGCTGTGCTTGAGTGCCTGCATCAACTGTCGATTCGCCACTTCCTCGCCCCTCTTCACCCCTCTTCACCCCTCCTCACACCTCCTCACACCTCCTCGACGCTCCATCCCTCCCTGACATCCCCCCCCTCCCCCTTGCTAGGCTTGCTCTGTTGAGAAGGATGGAAGTGTTGGTGTTTGACAAGATAGAAAGGGCTAGCAGCTATTTGTCATTTGACCAGGGGGTGTCCACGAGCATGTGTTCCCTCGACCTCTCAAGGGTGACGGGGGCGTGCGATCGCACATTTAGTGTTTTCCACAGTTACTTAAGCACAGCACAAGGTGAGACAAGTGTATACTGTAGACATGCGAGCAGGCATTGATAGCTTGATACCCTTGCTGGGCTGGTAAGATTAAGTTTCACGAACTGGGTGTGATGGTGGAATGGAGATTGGATCTACCTGGATCTGGCCAACAGAGCTTGGAGTGTTTTCGATCGGCCAAGCGAAAGCGAGAGGGAACTAAGATGGCACAGTTAGTTAGGTTACCTAGTTAATAAGCGCGCAGTAATCACCCAAGCGGGGCAAATCAGCAACGGCTGGACAGATGCGGTAAGTGCCAAAAGGCTTAGTGGATTAGCGGCTTGGCATCTTGGCATATTAGCAGCCTGGCGGTTTAGCGGCCTGGCATGGTTTGTCTGGCGCCAACACGACCAGGGCACACACAGAGAGGGAGGGCTAATGGTTGATGATAAGGTTGGGCTGCAGCACTTTCGCAGCAGCGCCAGCCCTATTGACGTCTTGCCGAGAGACTACATCGGTCTCCACATTCTACAATAGGGTACATCTATCTACTTCTCGATCTCGAAAATGCGTTGTGCAACATGACGCTGGCCCCCAAGCAATCTAGTCCAGATCAAGCGCTCGCTGGCTCGATGGCTGGCTGGTTGGCTGGCTGGATGGATGGCCGACTGGAAGGCCGGCTGGAAGGCTGGCTGGAAGACTCGACGCTCACGGACTTTTCCACGAAGGCCCAAATGGCGGTTTGACATGGCTCCCACACGCGAAACAATCCCAGCAGTTTGGTGAAGCCTACAAGACTCTCTGCTGGTCGGAATCACCTTCCCCTAGCGCCTGTACAGGTATTTAGCGCGCTCGATCAAGCCGACTGGCGGCCAGGCTATCCAACAGACCCGCCTCACGCACCAGCTCATAGAAGAGGCCTCTCTTGTTGATCAACTTTTGTGGAGTATCAAATTCGGCAACCGTGCCTTGCTGCAAAACCAAGATTCTGTCCGAGTCGAGGATGGTGTTGATGCGATGGGCAATCGTGATGATTGTTCGGTTTTCAAAGATGTTACTTCGCAGGGTTTCCTGGAGCAGGGCATCCGTCTCTACGTCGACGGCCGCTGTGGCCTCGTCCAGTACCAGGATGTTGCTGGGAGTGAGCAGTGCGCGAGCCAATGAGATCAGCTGCCGTTGCCCTTGACTCAGGTTTGATCCTGTAGTGCGACACACGTGAGCAAGTGAGGAGAACAGAGGATGGGGGAGAGGAGGAAGGCAATTAGGTCACTCACCACCCTCTGTCAAGGTGGCGTCCAATTGGCCATCCATCGTCGACACATGTTCCTGGAGGCGAGCGAGGCCGAGAACACTCCATAGTTCGGTGTCATCGTGGACATGACGGGGGTCCAAATTGTCTCGGATCGTCCCTTCGAACAGACAGGCATCCTGCGGGATGATGGCCAGCCTCCTGCGCAAATCGAGTAGTCCGATGCTCGAGGTGTCAAGTCCGTCAATGCTATGAACGCGTCAGCCACTGTCTCGGCAAGGGCACGCTCGCCAACACTTTCAAGCAACTTTGCTTTGCTGGCAAGCAGTCAACCAACCTGATATTTCCTGCCGTGGGCTCAATAATGCGGAACAGCGCAAGTGTCAGACTCGATTTACCCGCACCCGTACGACCGACGACGCCGATTTTCTCGCGAGCCTTGATGCTGATGTTGATATTCTTGAGCACGTCATCCAGCCCTTCACGATAGCGGGTAGAGTAGTTGTTGAATGAGACTTGGCCGTGTGCTGGCCACCCAATGTTTGGCCGCTTCTTGAAAATGACATCCGGTGCTTCACTCGGCAGGTTGGCATACTCAAGAACTCTCTCAACTGAGACAATGTTGGTTTCGACCTCGACAGTTTGACGCACGATCCAGTTCAGCGACTGGGTGATTTGCAAGGCATATGACATCTGTTGACGACAGGTTAGTGGGAGAGAGGCTTTATCGCGCGCAAGGGGGGCAAAGGAATGGACATCTTACCGCCAGGCCAACCATTCCCGATGAGAGACCGGACTGGTTTGTAACGGAGATGACAGAAAAAGTGCCCGCGGAAAAGATGATGACAGAGCCGATGAATTCCAGCCGCACGGCAAGCCATCGGTTGGCACTGACAGAGGGGAAATACGCTCTGAGATTTGCATCCATGCGCCATTCATTCTCCAGAGTGAAGCGGTTCTGCTGGCGATAGGCGCGAATGGTAGACACGCCGCCCAAAGACTCCTGGAAATGGGCATAGATGGGGCTGCGACTGACACTGTCCAGTCTTTTTAGCTCGCGCGAAGTGCGCAGATAGTACTTTTGATACATGATATACACGACCGCAACTGGTGGAATGACGAGCAAGAAAACAGGGGTAGTAAGAACAATGACGCCCAGCGTGAACAGGGCTCGGCTGGTGTTGACAAAGAGCATGTTGAACGTTCGGGCAATGACTTCGTCAACCTTGTAGATGTCGCTCGAGAATCGATTGAGGATTCTTCCAACAGGAGTGGTCTCGAAAAAGGTCATTGGCGAACGGAAGATGGCAAAGGCCATGCGGTCATGGAGCTTCCTGGATGCCTCGATCGAACAGAAGATCCAGAGGAGGAGTGTTTGCACGACGACCAACGCGGCTCCGCCGATGCCAAATGCAAAGTAGATGCCGATGTATCTGCCAACATTCTTGTTGGCGCCCTGATGCTCATTGCTCTCTGACCATCGCTTGAGCCAGAAGCTGCCGCCGATTTGCACAGCCTGAGCGGCAAAAAGGGCGAGGAGATAGACACCGACGGCGATCAGGTTGCTTTCTTTGGCATAGCTGGTGTAGACAGACCACTTGACCTTGCCCTGCTCCGTATTTTCCTTGCTCTGTCTCGACTTCAGACCAGCCTCCTCGTCAGTAACGGGACCGGCTGGTCTTTGGAAACTGGTGGTCGATGCGCGACGCAACGAGTGGAAACTTGACTTGCGCGCAAAAGAGTTGCCATTGGGTGACGGACCAGGTCTGATTGCAACCAGGCCGGCCACATCATGCACTGCTTCTTCGCTTTCTTCAGGATCGAGCTCGTCATCAATCGAATCAGTGGAAAAGACAGTGCCGGACTCGGCAGGCTCGATGCCTTCAATTGTTGGGCTGTGGTCAGCCTCAGACTCGGCAGTATCGTCTTTCGCGGCAGATTTGATCAGGCTGGCCACTTCTCCTCGCATGGCCATGAGCTGCTGATATGTGCCTTTCTCTAGGATGGTCTGATCACGCAGCAGATAGATGTAGTCGGCCTCCTTGAGCACCGGAAGCGCATTAGTGGCGAGAATCTTGGTTTTGCCTTTGAGCAAGCCACCGGGCCCGAGGACGTTGTTGATCAGATGGCGACCGACATGCTGATCGACGGCCGACAAGATATCATCCAGCAAGTAGATATCGGCTCGAGCATAGACAGCCCGTGCCAAGGTCAAGCGAGCCCTCTGACCACCGGAAAGAGAGATGCCGCGCTCGCCAACCTCGGTCTGGTCGCCATCCGGGAGCTGCCTGAAGTCGTCTGCGAGGGCACAAGCATTAATGGTCTGGGTGTAGAAATGCGGGTCCCATCTATGGCCAAAGAGGATGTTCTCCTTGACGCTGGCGTTCATCACCCACGGCTGTTGGCCCACGTAGGCGATTCGGCCCCGTATAGTAATGCTACCGTTGATTTTCCACAGGTCTCCCAGAAGAGACTGGAGAAGAGAAGATTTGCCCGCGCCCACTCGGCCAACGATACAGGTCAATTCGCCCTTGGTAGCTCTGAAGTTGATGTTTCGCAGGACTGGGCGATCACGGTTCCTGTCCCAAGTCAAAGTAGCATCTCGAATCACGACCGAATCTTGTCCACTTGATGCAGGCTCGTCCGAGATGCTGACCGCGTCTGTCTGGAGTTCATCAGCGGTGAGAAAGGCTGTCAGCCGCTTGACCGCGACAGAGGCTTCAACGATGCTGCTGATGAGCATTGGCAGGATGGTCAGAGGAAAGGTCAACAGGTTGAACAACGTTAGGGCGGGAAAGACCAGATCGGTGGTCAGGGGCCGGCTGTTGGTCAGCACAAAGACGGCGAAGGTGGAGCAGGAGACTAAAAATGGAGTGGTTGACCAGGTGAAGGTAGCAAAGGCCTGGGCTGCTCCGATCTTGCGCAAATTGTTCAGTTCGAGATCATTGCGAACATGACTGAGCTTGTCCATGAAGGCCGAGCCCCAGGCATATAGTTTGATGCTCTTCATGTTCGTCAGGATCTCAGTCATCAACCGGGCCCGGTTGTCCTTGAACTTCATCTGCGAGAGCTGCAACTTCTTCATCAGCCTGGCAATAAGTCCGTTGATAGGGACCATCAGGATCATGGAAGCGACGCCGGCCATGAATGAGACACCGACCAGGTTGTAGAGCGAGACCATGCACAAGACAATCTGAAAGGGGGCAGAGAAGATCTGTAGACCCCACTGGCACAAGTCAGATAGGCGCTGCTGGTCGACGCTCATGTAAGTGACTATGTCGCCCGTGGATTGAGTGGCACGCGCTTCGTTCGAAAGCTTCAAGGATTTGGCATAAATGGCTGCCGTGAGGGAAGACTTGACCCGCATGCCGGTCTCGAAGGCGCGCTGGAAGTACTGATGGAGAGCCGCTGTTTGGCAGACAGACGTAACAAACATGCCGAATACGATGGCGATACCAGTAATGGCTGGCTGTGGTTCGTTGCCAGCTCTGTATGATTCTACGAAGGTGATGAGAAGGCGCAGAAGCTGGGGCTGGATGAAGGCCAAGCAGTCGCTGATGGCCTTGATACATCCCGCCCTCATGTAGGGACCTCCAAAAGCTCTTATCAGGGCAATCCAAAGGCTGGGTTTCTTCTTCTTGAGCTCAATTTCCCACGCTGCCTGCAGCAGGTCGCCGGTAACGCGGGTAGTGTCTCGCTGGCGCAGATTCCACAGATCATCGGCGGTCAGGAAGTGGTTGTATCCAAACTTCATCAACGGCGTCAACCAGGAGAATGTTAAGATGGAGAAGATATCCGCATACTCTGCCGGGCACTCGTCTGACGCGCCCAAGGCATCATAGGGGCTCTGCTGCTTTGGCACAAAATACTCGAGCACAAACTCGAGCAAAGCCAGGGCAAGACTCAGGACCACCGAGACGAAGGTGGGCAGTCTATGCTTGTATGATTGTCTTGCCACGTGTGAGCGTAGTTTGGCTGCATATGCCAGAATGAAGAAGACCCAGTAGAAGAGCAGGACGCCATTGGGGGTACGAGACCGGAAGTGTTCGAGGTAGTGAATGGCAAAGACGACGCCCAGGGAGATGAGTAGGGCAACTGAGGCGTAGAAGCGGACGTCGACCATCCATGTCTGCGGCCATGTCAGGATTTGTATCACTGCCTGGAAACCGGTGGTGGCAATGAGGGCAGCGACCACCGTCCTGTTTGGAGTCAGTCAGCAGGAGCAGAGCAGGTAGGGATAGCATCAGCATCAGCATCAGCCTCAGCATCAACACTCACAGCTTGGTGTAGAAGTGCCAGTCCTTGGGCACATCTTGTGCAGTCTTCCGCCGGGCCAAGTACCAGACCGCGGCTGCCCCGGCGAGGATGCCCCAGGCGGCGACGAAGACACGGCCGAGATCGAGAAAGCAGGGCGTCAGGTCGAAGCGGATCGGGCTCACAGGACCCCAGCCCTCGGGATCACTGCATAGCGGCAGTGAGGTTGGGCTGCTGCTGCTGCTGCTACTGTTGTTGAGGAATTGGTTGAGTACCGCAGGCAATGGTGCTGGCGGTGGGAGCTGCAGCTGCACCGCCAACAAAGACTCTCCAATTTCAAGCCCGCTCATCTGTCGGTAGTCCAAACATGCGGGAGCAGCGGCCGACAAGGCGAAGGTATTATTGTCGTCGATGTCGGTCTCGGTCTCGGTCTCGGAGTCGGTCTCGGTCTGTACCGGCGGCGGTGGTGTGAGGCTGCGGGGACATTTGATGGTGTTAAGCAGCTTCTTTTCTGTTAAAGCCGCTGCTAACGCCTATTTTCCTCTAAAAGTCGGCCCGGACGGTGCCAAGACCCTACAGCCCCCCACATTGTGGGCTTGGCCTTCCCTGCCAAGACTCCTCTCATTTTAGCGTGATCTGGCCTTGGCAGCCCTCAGGAGCAACGTGTCCGCAGCGGACGCGCGAAGTACAATTACTAGCACGGGACCAGTTTACATACTAAGTTAATAATTATCTGGCTACTTGGGCCATCCTCCCTCCTCTTCTGTCCACGCCCGTGCCCGGTCAACCAAACCACCGCCAGAATGAGTGGACGTATGCTCAGGTCCCCTCCTCTCTCCCCTTGCTATCGGCCGCTGACCGCTCTCGCCAGTTCGCTTCCTCGACCTCATCAAGCCCTTCACGCCGCTGCTGCCCGAGGTGGCGGCACCAGAGTCTAAGGTGCCATTCAACCAGAAGTTGATGTGGACAGGAGTGAGTGCTTCCTTCCTTGCGGCGCGCAGATTGGTTTTGCATTATTCTGTGACCTGTCAAGAGAATTGAATTTACATTTCCCTGTGCCATTGCTGACGACGCTGCACAGTGTACACTCCTGATATTCCTGGTGATGAGCCAGATGCCGCTCTATGGCATTGTGTCATCAGACACGTCTGATCCGATCTACTGGCTGCGGATGATGCTTGCCAGCAACCGAGGAACATTGATGGAGCTGGGCACCACACCCATCATTTCCTCGGGCATGGTGTTCCAGGTAGGCAGAGCCCATGGCAGAGCGCAGGCGTGCTGCTAACAACCTCGCCAGCTGTTGGCCGGCACCCACCTGATCGACGTCAACCTCGACCTCAAGGCCGACCGCGAGCTCTACCAGACGGCCCAGAAGCTGTTTGCGATCATCCTTTCCTTCGGCCAGGCTTGTGTCTTTGTCCTCACCGGCCTGTACGGTCAGCCCAGCGATCTGGGCGCCGGTATCTGCCTCCTCCTGATTGTCCAACTCGTGCTGGCTGGCCTGGTCGTCATTCTACTGGATGAGCTGCTGCAGAAGGGCTACGGCCTGGGCTCGGGTATCTCGCTCTTCATTGCGACGAATATCTGCGAATCGATCGTCTGGAAGGCATTCTCGCCGACTACAATTGATACAGGCCGCGGCAAAGAGTTTGAAGGCGCTGTGATTGCCCTCTTCCACCTGCTCGTTACCTGGCCCGACAAGACGCGTGCGCTGCGAGAGGCGTTTTACCGACAACACCTGCCCAACATCATGAACCTGCTGGCCACGCTGACCGTCTTTGCTGCGGTTATCTACCTGCAGGGATTCCGCGTCGAGATTCCCGTCAAGTCGTCTCGCCAACGTGGTGTGCGCGGCTCGTACCCGATCCGCCTGTTCTACACCTCCAACATGCCCATCATGCTGCAGTCGGCTCTGGCCTCCAACATCTTCATGATCAGCCAGATGCTGTACACTCGCTTCTCGGACAACCTGCTGGTCAAGCTGATTGGTACCTGGGAACCTCGCGAGGGCTCGTCGCAGCTGTACGCCAGCGGCGGGATTGCCTACTACATGTCCCCCCCGCTGAATCTGACGGATGCGCTCCTGGACCCCATTCACACGGTCATCTACGTCACCTTCATTGTTGTTGCCTGTGCTCTTTTCTCCAAGACTTGGATCGAGGTCTCTGGCTCTGCACCGCGTGATGTTGCCAAGCAGCTCAAGGATCAGGGACTCGTCATGGCCGGCCACCGTGAGCAGAGCATGTACAAGGAGCTGAAGCGTGTGATTCCGACTGCGGCCGCTTTTGGCGGAGCTTGCATAGGTGCCCTGTCCGTGGCTAGCGACATGCTGGGCGCGCTGGGCTCTGGCACTGGTATTCTTCTTGCTGTCACCATCATCTACGGCTACTTCGAGATCGCAGCCAAGGAGGGCGACTTTGGCGGCAGTCTCAAGGGTCTGATGCTGTAGAATCAAGGCTGATGGTCGACAATTCGACCACCACCTCCATCATTATCATCATCATCACCATCACGCAACCAACCAGCATTGGATGCTGCAGGCCATCTTTCCTCCCCCCTGTTTGTAATCATGTATACAGTTTGCATGACATTGGATGCGGCAGGCAAGACAAAAGCTATTCAGTCCACTATTTTCTGTACCATTTGTTCCATCCTCGCACTGGCATGACCCGATTTGATCTGATCTGATCTGATCTGCACCCCCCCAGGTTGATATCATCAAAGCAGTAGATGAAAGCAAGGAAAGAAACAAGAACAACCTGAGAGAAACAAAAGAACGAGAGAGACCCTTCCGAATTCTATATATCTCTTGCTTCTTATTTCCTCTTCACTGCTCTGTATGGTATATAGATCTGTCTTCTCTATGTTCTTCTGTTTTTAATTTTTCTTCCAAAAGCAAAATGGTATTTTAATTGGTTTTTTTTTTTTATTTCCCCCGTTCTAGACAGAGAAGAAGAGGAGGAGGAGGAGGAGGAGGAGGAAGAAGAAGCAGGAGGAAGAAGAGGGAAGGAGGAGAGAGAAATGTGCAGACTCAAATCAAGTGCGGTAATCGCCATTGATCGTGACGTATTCATGACTGAAATCACAGGTCCAGTACTGGCCACGCTCGGTGCCGGTGCCGAGGTCGACATCGACAATCAGGTCCTCGTCCTCGAGCAGGCGGGCGGCGCGGGCCTCGTCGACAGGCTGGGGCTCGCCGTTGACGAGCAGATTGAGGATGCCCTCGTGGCGGGTGGCGGAGTTGTCGGCGGGGATGAAGGAGACGCTGGTGGAGGCGGGGACAACAACGGCAGGGGCGGTGGTGGTGGTGGTGGCGTTGTCGTCAAGACCGGGGGTGTAGCCAATGGCACACAGGATGCGGCCCCAGTTGGCGTCGCGGCCGTACAGGGCGGTTTTGACGAGCGGGGAGCGCGCGATCGAGGCGGCGATGCGCTGGGCGGCGTCGGTGCTGGGCGCGTTGCGCACGCGGATCTCGACGAATTTGGTGGCGCCTTCGCCGTCGCGGACGACAAGTTGGGCGAGGCGCTGCGCGAACGAGGTGAGCAGCTCGCTCATGGCTTCGTAGTCGGGAGAGTCTGTGGAGGTGATGTACTGCGTGTTTTTGGGCGAGGCGGCGCCGTTGGCCAGGATGGCGACCGTGTCGTTGGTGGAGGTGTCGCCGTCGACGGAGATGGCATTGAAGGAGCCGGCGTTGGCCGTGGCAAGGAGCGAGTGGAGTGCTGGTGCTGTGATGGGCGCGTCTGTTGTGATAACGCCGAGTAGGGTTGCCATGTTGGGGTGGATCATGCCGGCGCCTTTGCTCATGCCTGCCAGGCGATACTCGACCCCCGGGTTGGAGGGCAGTGTGAAGGTGGTGCTGGCCAGCTTGGGGAACGTGTCGGTGGTCATGATCGCCTTGGCCGCGCGGAGCCACGAGTCGTGCGAGCTGCCCAGCTCAGCGTATGCGCGAGGGATCCCGTTGAGGATCTTGTCGATGGGCAGTCGTTGCCCGATCACCCCGGTCGACATGACCAGGCTCTGGGGGGTCGCCGACTTGGCCAGCGGGCTGTTGTCGAAGCACACCGTCGCCGTCCGTGCCATCGCCTCGGCATCTTGCAGCCCCTTCTCACCTGTTACAGCATTGGCACATCCGGAGTTGATGATAATACTGCGCACGCCCTCGCCTTTCCGGTTTTCCAACACTGACCGGGAGACTTGTACCGGCGCTGCCTGGAACTTGTTTGTCGTGAAAACCGCGGCTGCATGTGCCGGCCTGTCAGAGGTAATAAAGGCCAGGTCCGGCTTTGAGCTGTTGGACGACGCCTTCACCCCGACATGCACGCCGGAGACAGAGAAGCCGAGAGGATATGTGCCGGACGAGGGCACATACTTGGTCTTGCTGGCGGGTATTGATGACTCCACGGGAGCTGAGTAAGGCCGGCTAAAGCTTCTTGAGAGCGATGACCTCAGCCCTGTAGCCACTGGTCGGAACATGTTGTGCTTTTCTTAGTGTTGTCGTTGTCGTTGTCGTTGTCGTCGGCGTCGGCGTCGTTGGGCTTGTTGTCGTCTCAGTCCCAGCCACCAGCCACCGAGTAACACTGGGTAATTAGTTTATTACAGTCCGAGTCTGAGATATAGCACGATGCTCGGCCCGCACGTGCCAAGTAGCAGTCCCCTCTGCTCCCACGTCGCTCGCTCTCTGGGGAATACAGGACGAGATACACTTTTCATTAGAGATTAACTTGCATTATCTTAGGTGCAGGAATGACCAACCTTTCCGAAACCGGTTTCGCGCTCCTTCCATCTGTAAAGTATCCCATAGCACGTGATTCTTGACAGCACGTGGTGATGAGTACTAGGCTAGACCTCATTAAGAATTCAACATAGGACACCGTTACCAGGATGACTCTGTCGTCAACGCTGTGCTAGTTCTTCATTTCCACTCCGCAGCTATCTAATGACTAAGTGCATCTAGCACTTCATCTGGCTCTCCAAAATCCGCAGGACGAAGCAGTCGTCCACCCAGGATTGCCCCCATATGAGTTTTCGCAATTTCCTCGCAGTTCTTCCGGATCTTCGTCAGGAACACTCGCAGGAAGGCGACTGGGCTCTGAGCGAAGGTGGATTTGCGAGCTCTCCAGCCAGGGGCATCATCTTGTATGATGAAACCATCCGCAGCGATAGCCATCCCCTCTTCTGCCTTCTTCCACGCAAGCCCAAGCATGGTACATACCTCGACATACTCCTTGAAAGAGTCCAGGTACAGCTGGCCCGCGAACAGATTTAGTTGAGTGATAAAGCGAGAGGGCACTGTTGGTAATGTCGACATCCCTGAAATGGTGTACAGGTCCAAACGATCGATGGGACGGATGCCCAGGTTCGGCCGTGGCGCATAGAGGTGGAGCGTCACTCTGGTGGAACATCTTACTTCTGTCTGGAGTAGCTCTGCCTCGTAAGGGCTGATGATGACCATGTGCTTGACGACCTTGTCACTGCCGCTTCCAATGCCTGTCAGGATCCATTGCACTGGCCGCTGGTAAGTGTCCAGGAGAACGGATCGGCCATGTTTTTGGACTGTTTTGGCAAAGTCGACTGTGACTAGAACGTCTGTAGGAAATTGCGAGACATCAAGATATTCAGCTGCGCTAGTGTTGCGCAACGTCTCAAATGCAGGTTTGAACGCTTCTGAACCAGCCCGCAGTGTTCCTTTTTTCACAAACGCAATCAGATCAGGGTGGATGGAGTGCTTTGCAGCTGTTGCCGGTGCTGGTCTCTGCACCTGACGTTCTTCGACGATCTCTGGTGACAACTCGCGCTCCTGTTCCTCTTGCAGAGACGCGGTTCCATGTTCCAGGCCGTCAAATTCCAAACAACGGTTCCGAATATGTTGCAAATTTTCGTTTCCGCCGTCCAGTTTAGAGGATACACTGCCGTGGCGACTAGGTCGATACCTGGACTCCAATGAGAAGGATTCATCCTCGAGGAACTTTTCTGCTTGGCTTCTGGACATTTGTGATTCTCCGCCGGTGCGAGCTGCAGCCCAAAGCTGACATTGGTACTCAAAGCGCTCACCCTGTACAGCCCACAAAGGCATGCTTCGTCGAATATCGGTCCATGTCTCTGTAATGGCCCAGCAAAGAACGTCAGAAACGCCAATGCCTGTATCTCTGGGCGTCTTTTTGCCTGACAGAATCTTTCTCTTTATCTCTTCCGGGACACAGAAGACGACCGACTGTCCATGTCCCAATTTTCTCATTCTCATGCATGCTGTAGGCAGGTTAGTATATAGATCACCAGTGGCGGAGATTGTAACGGACTCACCTTGAATCAACGTGTCCTTTGTCAGATTTGCTCCAAGTGTCACCGCTGCCTTGTAGTAGTCCGGCAGTTTCAGGTCAGTTCCTCTTGTGTGAGACTCATCCAAGAAGACAAGACAAACATCCAGCTGTCCGGCAAAAGGAGAGGTCTGAAGACGTTCAATGCGACCCTTGCGGTCGAGGACGGAAAGTTCGTCATCCTCATTGAAGAATACGACAGCCTGTGCTGCCTCATGGCCCTGCGTCCTCTTCAACCACTCCCTTGCCACCTCCACGTTGCTAAGTTCGATGATCTGGGCACCAACGTCTAGAATCACTTGTGCTGGCGGTTTCATCTCGGTGACCATGTCCAGAAGGCTTTCAGCAGTTGACTTGCTATCCTCTGCGCCGGCCGACATGAGCATCACCGTGTTTTCGGGTTGGAGCAGATGCTCCAAGACCAATGCATTGGTGTGCTTCTGCTCTGGAAGATCAAGGTGGCTTACGCTGAGAGGCAGTGTCATTCGAGAGTCATTCGTACCGCTGAACCCACTTGTCGGAAGCTCTTTCACCTGGCCAATGTCCCATCCTGAAGTAGACAATTTGTGCGGAAATTCCCTCATTTCCTTTGGGAAGACGAGATGGGTCAAAAAATAATCGATGACATTTTTGGCGAAGCGGAGAGGAGGGAACAGCTGCTCGACACATTGGACTCGGTCCTTGAGATTGATGCCACTCAGCTGGCGAAAGGCTGGTGGTAATTCAGGCGCATCCTTCACCCATTCTTGGAACTCAACATCGGCCTGGTCGGATTTCAGAAGGTGATCGAGCGCAAGGAACAAGTCATCGTTGGTCATTCCACCATAGTAGTGGCTGAGGCAGGTGAGGACAATTACAACATCTGGATGGCTGAATTCTGATCGCAAGGAGGGACTGTCCTTGGCCCGATAAGGAACTGCCAGCTTTGTGGGAGGTGATCTGCTCGGGTCAAGTCCATACTGTACTCTCCAGCGCTTCTGGCTGAAAGCGAATGATAGGATCCCACCAGCGAGGAGTCCTCGAAGGAGCAAGAGTGTCTTTTTTGTCGCCTTGGTCCAAAAACCCCCCCGCCCCTTGCTCTCGACTTGTGCTACTTCATGGGTGGAAAGGTCGGACTTGCTGATGTATTTGAGCACAGCTTCTCTGACACGCCGGGGCTGTCTGGTGATTGGAAACCCCTCCAGGCCGATCTCACAGATGTGCTTCGCAATGCGGTTGCAAAGTCTCTGTTGGCCATCGGAGTCAAGCACCCTTGTTCTCGGAAAGCTTCCACCTGCACTTTCATGGATCTCCATGGAAGAGGGAGCTTCCAACTTCAGTTGGGTTGCCAACTCCCTGACCAAGCCTAAGACTTGTTGAATACAGATCCACCGCCGCGGGCTCAGTTCGACAGGTCTCTGCATGCCCATGGTGTAGATGAGCTCAAATCGAACGCTGAAGTTCTCGTCGCTCTCATCCACAATATCTCGGCTTGACTCCTCGAAGAAATCTTGCGTGTGAAGCAAAGTCCGCCCAATTTGATCTTTGCCAGTAATGAGACATTCCAGTCCCATCAGCTTGAATGACAGGATATGTTCCGGCTGTACCAGGAGGATGTCTCCTTCGGCCATGATATCGCGGCACATATCACCAATCATTCTGGCGCCAGCTGCTTCAAGTCTCAAGGATCGTGAGAAGGGCATGTGGCAAACTCTGCGGTTCAACAAGCCTCCTAACTTTGAGACCAGCATTTGTTGCATCTGCTTCGCCTGGGGTTTGGCAGTTATGATCCGGACTAAGCGGGAGCCGTCTGCTAGAGAGGCAGCGACAAGAGGGACGATGACGGAGGACTTGCCCTCGCCCATGTTTAGTTGCATTGTGGCATTCTTGAGAACATCCCTCATCTCGCGAGCAATATCTTCTTGCACACCTCGAATCAAAAAGCCGCTTTCGACTTCAAGCAGGAGAGCCTCTGGGTGCTCAAATGGGTCCCAATTCGTGTGGCCTGTGTTGCGCAACTCCTTGACAAGATCGACTGGGCTGCCCAGCAGACTTATGAGTCGCTCTGCTCGTTGTAGCTCGGTCAGGGCAATTGCATATCTGACAATATATTGCTTCCAGTATGGTGTGAGCTTGTGCCATCGATTGCGGTTAAGCTGCTGAAGGAAAAGCATTGGGCATAGTCTAGGCCATTGCTTGATAGACTTCATAAACGGCCAGTGCTTCTTCTGCTCGTGTCCTTTATCCCATGACATGTCTTCACTGAGGTCGGTTCCGGCCGCCGCGATTGTCGAATAGAGTTGCTGAACGTGGTCCTCGCAGTGAGTCAAATGGCCTCGAAGAATTTTCCTAAGACTCTCGCCTTCCGACGCCAGGTGATACTCCTTGTCTCGGCATTGAAGGGACTCGAGGCTTGTTTGCAGATCCTGAACATAGCGCTTTTCAAAATTGGAAGTGACGAGAGACCCGATATCGCTCAGGAGAGAAGCCAGGCGAGGATGCTCATTGCTTGTGCTGATGGGAACCAGCACATCACTTGGGAGGGAATCAAGTGTAGAGGACAGTGACGCTGGTGGGGTAGACAACATATCATCAATGGAGATGAAGCCACATCGCCTTGCTGTCTGCGATATTGGTTCAGCAGAACATAACGCCCGCATACTCACAGTCTCAAGCTTCACCTCTTGTAGTACATCTTCGACCTTGTGCAAATATGCCTTGAGCAGATAGTTGTCATGCCACTTCTTGAATTTCGCCAGCGCAATCTGCATAGCCTTGTTTTCATCCATGTAGGTGCGCAATTGGGGAACATGAGGCCAGACTGGTTGGTCGCACGGCCATTGCTTTTCTAGTTCTTGGATCAACTCGTCAAGCACCTGGTCTTGGTTGCTCTTGAACTCGTCATTCCAACGCGATTCGAGTGAATAGATCGACTCTCCTTCATCCTGAGCAAGTTGCGATTCGGGGCATTCAGAATATGGCCGAAGCGCAGTCTCGAGAGCAGAACGCAACTGTGATTCCCTGAACAACCCTTCTGTTAGTTCAAACGATTTGGCTGTCGGAGGAGAAATCTCGGCCATTTTGTTTAGTACAAAGAATGAAGCAAGAGTTTGCAAAATCTGCATATCACTGTCTTTGGCAAACGCAAGGGTGCCCAACCAGATCATAAGGCGAAATTTGTCGAAGCGGTCGTTCACCTTGCTGAATGCTCGATGGAGGGCACACCAGTGTTTGGAGGCAATCTCAGACCAATCTTGGAGCAACCCAGAGTCATAGCACAGCTCGGACGATGGTTCTAGGCTCTCTGGACCTGGTATGGATGAATTTTGCGAGAGAAAGCTCCACAGCCGGGCAC
The DNA here is from genome assembly GCA_003709825.1 of Chaetothyriales sp. CBS 135597. Classification (NCBI taxonomy): domain Eukaryota; kingdom Fungi; phylum Ascomycota; class Eurotiomycetes; order Chaetothyriales; species Chaetothyriales sp. CBS 135597. The sequence continues at coordinate 1,001,532 of QQXN01000003.1, read as the reverse complement.
TCAAGTCTGATTGAACGCGACAGCAAACCGCTGGATGTTCTAGGAACACATAACTAGACATGGCAAATGCTTTGGCAGCTTGGGGCGAGTTCTGGTCCTGATCCCTCGCCAAGTAGTCTTTGTCACAGCCAGTGGTGTGATCCTCTGCCCCGAAACCAGACACGCAAAACGTGGATGACCGGATACAATCGCGGTCCTGAAGGTCAGGCTCAACATGGTTCAAGGTTGGAAGGCTAATGCAAGACTCTGGATAGAAGATCCTAGTCCTGTCGGCTTGAGCGAAGATGAGCTTAACAGCCTTGCTAAATCCGCCATGTTGAATCAGAAAACCTAACTTAGGATCCCATTTGACTGTCTGCATCACTTTCTCATGGGCTGGGTAATATCTCCTTGCCGCAGTTAATCGGCCGATTTGGTCGAGAACATGTATGTTTTCCTGACTTAGTTGGTCGAAGGATCTGACAGCAGCGGAATTGAGAATAACTAGGGCCTGCTCAGTCCCTGTTCTCTGCAGTAGGGGGTCAGGCACGCAGAAAGATGTCAGGGCGTGGAGGTAGCAAATCCATAATTTGCTCTGTAACGTTCCATTGTCGACTAACCTCCCAAGTTGACGGTCAACTGGATACGCATGGGCTTTGGCCATGGCGTCATGGGCTATAGTGACATGGACATGATCACCATCCCTTCGGTAAGACACATGGCCTTCTGGAATGATCACCGAACGTCGCCCACTTGCATTGTCTCGCAGCAGAAGCTTGTTCTGCAGACCAACAAGAGTTGCAAGAGACTGGTCTGGGTCTATGGCAAGCCCCCGGTACTGCTTCGAGCGCAGCAATGATGTGCCTGACTTGAGAGTGAATGCCAGCGAGAGTCTAGGAAGCTCAATCTCAAGTGATGACGAGGAGCACTGGAGCAGGATGTGTAAACGCGAGATATCTTCCAGTGGAGAAAGAATGCTGGAAATAGCTTTAACAGTCTTGCTCTTGATGCTGACCAAAAAGACACCGTTCCTAGCAAGGCGCCAGTGGTTATCACCTGGATCTCTGATTAATTTCCAGTTGTCTGGAGATGAGTCCCATGCCTCTTTAGCTAAACGGAATTCCACGCAATCATCTGTCTCGTTGTACCAGTGAACAAATTCGGTGGTGAAGTACGTAGGAAAGCGTCTAGAGAGCAGCCGAGAAGGAATAAGGTGATATGTGTGGCCATCCTTAATCGCTCGAACAAGAAGATCGGAAATTGATGAGTTGTGGCTATCAGTCGTTGATCTTATGCCTAGGTGAATTGTATATCCTGCATGATCCCTCTTCCCAGAGAACTGCATGCCTTTGACGGTGGTCGGCATGACTTCCAGGTTTGACCTACCAAATAGGGTGTGATATACCGAATGCGTTGTGTAATAATCTGGCAAGCGAGCTAATGGGAGCCCCCCGACAAGAAGCTCTCCAGTCAGAAGGTTGTAATGGACCCGCACTGTCTTTCCACTGTCTTTGACGGGAAGAGCTCTGAACAACCAGAAGTCGAAAGCATTGGAGACAGCTGACCATGCATCGCCTCCGACGTATGAGGACCAGGTCTTGCTGATTGCATGATCCAGACATTCACTGTTGACGGTGGTGATTTGTTTCGCTAGAATATGATAGCTTCGATGGCAGAGAGACTTCCAGCGCTGAATCAGAATTGGAATCATACAATGAGAACTGTCCGAAATGGTAGAGTAGCTGTTTCGGATGAGTATGGAACATTGTATGAAGATGGACCCATCTCCATGTGAGCTAAAGATATCTCCGAGATATCTGTCGTCGACATTGAAAGTTTCGACACAGATCAACGCGATCTCGACGGCATGGGCAAGCAGCTCTAAGCGCTGACCATCATCGGTTGCTCTGTACGCCTTGTCATTGAGAAGATTGACCCAACCAAATGTTATGGCTCGAGTTTCATTCAGGAAGTCCAAGCACAGAGTTTCGACGTCCTTTGTCGAAGTCAAAGACAGCAGTCGAGCAGAGATGGCGATGAATGTGCCGACCGCTTGAGAGGACTCCCAGTTCTCGCGGACGCGCTGTAGGCTCTCATCGAGCTTCTCCAACAGAGCCCTAGCAAAGTTCTGGTCGTCCAATACATCATGGCTTGTTCTCAATATCTTCTGGTCCTCAGAAGGCCCGGCTCGGTAGATAGATTTCAGGATCACCAAAGCAGTTTCTACCTTTCTGAAATCAACCGACGGGGCGGAGAGCTGTGTCAGAATATTGAGCCAGTGGCTGCGATAGCCAAGTGGAATAGTGCATAGAGCTTTGTATTCGTCCAAAGACATGTGCCTGGGACAGCTGCACTGGCTCGCGATGACAGTATTCGGTAATGAACCCCATGGGTGGTCGCTTGGGGGCAATAGAAACCGCTGCAGTGCTGATGACGGCTTCGGTAGGGTGTAGTTCAGCGAATCTGAGATTAGACTCGTCTTATTGAGGTCGCCGACAAAACTGCGTGTGAAATTGTCATAGTACTGATATCGCAATCCATTTTGGAGGCAAATATTGTCCTCAGTTGCGGTGGCAATGGACTTATTCCGACGGTGAGTGACTTCATGTGGTTTGGTTTCAGAGAGCAGGGTCACACGTTGGCCCAAGCTTGGAGACTTGAAGAAGGCCTTTAGGCCGCTGTATTCCCTCAGAGGATAAGTCGGCTGAGGCTTCTTGGTGTTTGCATACTGGATCTTGAAAACGTCCAGAAGAAGAAACAAGGCAGTGTCACGCCACTGGCCAAAAAAAGACGGAACGTCGAGTTCGAATACGGTTGACTTCGCTTCCAAGTCTTTCTGTGGCAATGGCCACTCGTAAACTTGGATGCCAATGCTGTTCGCCTTGGATCTGTACCTGCATCTCTGGCACTGGTGACTGTGTTTCTGATATGTAACATTTTTGGAACCTTTGAACGCTGTGTAGTATTTGCAGCTGCTTCGTTCGTACTGTTGCATAAGGGACCTATATTGTTCCTGTTTTTGGTGCAGCTCGTTTACTTTTGCATTTCTTAACTGTGTGGCCCGGTCCTCAATCTTCTGACGCAGCTGCTGATGACTGGGGGAAATATTGAAGTACTTGACGGCAAAGCAATCCCACTGGCCATAATCACGAAAGATGGAGGGAGATGGCTGACGCGCAATTTTTTGACGCTGCTTGAGATACTCTTCTGCACGGAGCAGTCGTTGCATCTGGTCCTTGAAAGGCAGGATCAAGGACTCAGCCAATTCAAGTGGAATTCCTGGATCGTAGTCCTTGAGAAGATCACAGATATGCAGTGCTGACCGGTCGCAGGCGATCCAGAGCTCTAGGATTGTCAAGATCATATTGGAGAAACTCTCAGGGTTTCCAGCATATGCAGCGGATGCGCCTAGATAGTATTCTTTGATCAAAGCACTCAACTTGCTGCATGTCTCGGCACCCCCCTTGTGATTTTCTATCCATTGAGGTAAATGGAGTGCGACCCACGTCTCAAAGACCCTGAGATTATAGAACTGGTAGTTTCCTTGAAGGTCTAAAGGCTTAGGGAGAGCACCGGGCTGATGTTTAGCCAGGACTGAAGTAGGTTTGAAGGTATCAGAAGCCGTCCAGTCTGCCATTGTGGATAGCGAGGTGAGGAAGTTGGTCAAGTTCCTAAGACGGACCAGGGAATCTCCTTGGAACTCTAGACTTTCGAGGATTGACAGATCATGGTGAGTGGACGTCCGCTGCATGACTCCATCCCATCTTTCTTGAATGATTTTAGCTGTTCTGCTCATAACACATTGAACAAAGGCTATTCCGCCTCCGGCTGAGGATGAGTCGAGCTTTAGCAGACGGCGACCAAGTTTGGCGTTCATGACATACAGCAAATCGCATGGTATCTCATGCTGGAGCGATAGCTGGAGCACCTTGCCCATAAGAACCAGCATGAAAGTCTTGTAATAACTGGCCGACGGATTCTCTGAACCTGCCAACCTGGAGAAAATGAGTTGTATGGCAACACGGAGAAGAATCCAAAGAGGGGATCTTCGCCATGGCGACAGAGCATCATGCCACATAACTTCCTCGCGTGTATTTTTGTTCAGGCGAAGAACATTTACGGGCTCGCCACTGGGGCTCAGAAACGCCATGAAAAGCTCTGTGACCATCTTCGGATGTGTGGTGTCACGACTTTCGTCATGCAGGCGTCCAGCCTTCCACACCTGTGGTTGGGTTTCTACCGCAGACTGGTGACTCATCTTAGCGAGTGTGTGGGCCATTGTTGATTGCAAACCGGGCTGCTCGAAGGCATCGATGGTCAGGGCTAAGGCCGGCCCTGGAAAGGAACGTCGGAGTCGACCCTTTGTGGTAAGTACATCTTCATTTCTGGGCGACAACTCAAAAGCTTCGACATGGATTGAACTGTCCACCTTGCTGATCATAATACCGGCATTCTGGGCACGAATGTGGAGGAGGATTGTGCCACCTGGAACTCGGTCAGCTTCTAGAAATGATCCACCAGGGAGAAATTCATCTACCTTTCTGAGGCAAGTCCTTCAGAGCAATGGATAGCTCTCGCTCGTTGATGGCGCCGTTGGAGTTGATGAAATCAGTGACAAGCTCAAGGCCTTTGACCATGTCAATAACGGCGTCAACTGCGGCATTGTTGTCATCCACGGTCCATTTTTTGAACTCCTCAAGTGCGTCGATTGTAGTATTCAGCAGGGCGCTCTCGTTTTCAGGGCTGGAGTCATCTTGGTTAGGAAGTTTGGGCGGGAGGAAGATGTGATGGATCAGATAGGAAACTGCGCTCGATGACAGTTTATCCATCGGCCGGGGAATCATCCTGATAGATGTGATGGAAGGGGGATGTGGATTTGGTTGATTATCAGTGATCGAATTGAACAAAGGTTGATTGAAGGACAGAAGTTCGTGGTAAGGCTGAGATGGTGATCAGCCTCACAAACATGATCAATGAGTTGTCTTCAGTGGAAGTGGAATAGGCTGTAATTTAAAGCTCTTCAGACTACCTCGAACTTCTGCCTGGCTCGGATCCGGAGGTGACAACAAGGATATTCCGTGTGCCCTGGTGACAATGGTCTGTCAAGACGTTTGTGAACTTGGTGTGCCTATATGCCAGCCTTAGTACTGGCAGGGATTAATAAGCTACACACTCTTCAAACCATCTCATGCCTGTTCAGATGAGAAAGTGGGGTTTTGCACAAATGTTAATCAGTATTGGAAACGAACTTTGTGCCAGTATCTGCTCAGGTGATATGTTGATAAGCTCAGCCTTGCTGTAGCTTTCCAAGGGGATCCTAGACAGATTAGCGCCGACATGGTTACAGATTCATTGAGTGTTTTGTTTATAATGCCTTGAGATGCATCACCTGGTTGAATGATCTCTGGTATCAGAGAGGATATCAGACAGGCAAATGCAGAGAGATGGTGACCTCTATATTATGCAGACACATGCATAATAGTCAGGTGTAGGTTATTTCTTCAAATTTAGCCGCTGAGCAAACCTTGATGAAACTCGGCTGTTTTCTTGCACCACTTTTGTCAGCGCTTACACTGGTGCCAGATGGCCAGGCAGAAGTGCATGTTCACTGAGATGCATGATTGGAGCCAGCGTAGGGCTAAGGCAGAGGCCAAGGCAGAGCTCCATTATTACTCCACTCTGTATGGTACAGGTTCTAGGACTAAGAAGAGCAGGTAGATGGGATTCAAATACACAGTCCAGCCTGATGTGATATTACCAGGTGATAGAAATCAGACGTAGACAAAAGAAGATACAGGGAAGCCCAGGTAGATGACAGCAAGATATTGGTAGGGAGGATGAAATGAAGTGATTGAAGAAGCTAGAAAAGGGGCGGAAAATAAAGCTGTGTGCCGCCAAGGCTGCTAACCCCAAAGAAAGCTAGTGTGGTTTTGCATCAAAATAGTTGTTACCAGTTCTCCCACACAATGTCTGGCAGAACAGTCCTCATGACTCTCCAGTGGCCAACTGCACTTTGGGCCTGCCACTTTTCTACTACTTTGACATTCTTCTCCGTTAGCAGGTCTCCTTCGCTTTCGAACTCATCATGCATAACCTCGAATTTCGGCACTAGGAACTCCAACCTCGCACCACTTCCGAGAAAGTCACTTTCGATTGGCTGTCTGAAAGTGATTGGCACCGTAGAGGGTTTGATGCAGAAAAAGACCATGTTGGTGAAATCTATACCTAGCTTGGCTGATGATGGTGGTGATGATGCTGTGCTCGCTGGGTCGGCGGATTCTTGCTTCGCTTCCTCGCGAAAGATGCGACACGAGCCAAAGACCGAAGTGATGGTTCGGAAGACCATTGAGGTAGTAGGCAGAGCCAGATCGCCCGCATAGTTAATCGCTATCACGCCGTCGTCTGTCATCAAGTCCCTGAGGCCGCTCAAAAACTCAAGGGTGAAGAGCTCTGCAGGCTCGGCGCCACCGGTAAAGACATCATGGATAATGTGGGTGAATATCTTCGTTTGGTTCTTATTTACATTTGCCTTGATCGCAGCAACAGCGTCGCCGAGATATATAGAGTGATTGTGTGGCAGGGAAAAGTATTCAACGGCGTATCGGTGAACCCAGGGATCGAGCTCAATTATGGTTGTGTTGATGCCGTGATGTATCAGAGCCGCGGGGGCGGTCCCAATGCCAAGGCCGACGTTCAAAGCCTTTTGTTGGGAGAGAGGAGCCGAGGGTGGGGGTTGAATGAGACGAATAGCCTCGAGCATGGTGAATACCGCGTAGATGGGCTCAGGAACGAGACGTGGCGGAAGTTTGGAACTAGCTTTTCGCGGTGGCAGCATCCAGTTCCCGCCGAGAAGGGAGTGGTCGCAGCGCAAGACACGGAAGTGATCCGTATGTGACTCGAGCACAGAGATATATCCAGTCAGCGATTCATGGCGATCGAGCAAGGTGTACGCATGTAGGCCAAGAGTGTTGTTGAGGACGACAGTCGTTGGCTGAAAGGCAGTGTGCGGGTTGGCAAACAAATTGAAGGCGATCGAGGGCATGGCGGGCCATATGAACGACGTAGGAAGGACCATTGCATACAGTGTGGCAACGCCTAGCTGCAGCAATATGCGGGTGAAGAAGAATTTGATGCCAATGTACCGCCTGATCCAGGACTGTGTACTGCGTCGAACAAGGGTGAAAAGCAGATATAGTGACACTGGGGGGGCGGTTTTGGAGAGAATAGATGGTGTGGGCGTACCCGCCAGAAGCTGATCAAATAGCTGGAACGCTTTATACATGGAAATGGCGAGGAGGGGGTAGTATGTCAGAAGCTCTGTCAGCAGGGGCCCGTAATGGGGACCGAGAAAAGAGCTGAGTTGGAAGAGGGCAAACTGAATCGAGGGGATCCAGAAGGCGAATGCAGGAATACATCTTTCGGTCCAGGCTGGCAGTCGACCGCGTAGTCCAAAGGCCAGGAAGAGGGAGGCAAGGATGCCATAGTGATGGTACAGACCAGACGGGATGGAGCCGTAGACTGGGGACAGATTGAGTTGAGATATCTGGGAGGAAAAGGCGGCAAGTATAGTCAATTGCAGCACTCGCTGTGCATCTATATCTCCTAGCAGGCCCAAGAAGGTCGCTCCACGGGGTTGGCTGGCACTGGCTGAGGTGCGGCTCATATTGCCTGTGACGGGTTCCACGGGTGCTGTCCTCCTGGAGGCCTGCTTTGCCTTCTTGGCCATGGTCGTGATGGCGGATGATTTGCTATTGATTGGCCAGCAATCATGTCTGGAGAATTCTAGACTGAAGGTTCAGTTGTTGAAGAATGTCAAGGACGGTGGAAGACGAAAGTCGCGTCATTTCATTTGAAATGTCAAGTAGACAGTTCTCACTACAGTTGAGGTACCTCAGAGTTATCATTCACCGATGGGCTATAGTCTCTATACCAGTCGTGCTGAAGGTTTCTGTGCATATTATAAGCGAGCGTTTTCATTCTCATCACCTTGTATCGACCCCTGGCTTCTCCATCCAACTCCAGCATACAGTATCACTGCTTATTGTCCACAGCATCGAATGGAAGAATGCTGAACGAAGTCTACCGTGACGAGAACAGCAGCATTCCTAGGGCATGATTGCTCTCAGCCAAGAGCTTATGAACCCGTCTTCAATTTCGCGTTGCTGAACGACCCTGGTATTTCGCTTACTTCGCCATGGATGGCCGCAAACGTTGGCTCATAGACAATGGTTGCTGTCCTAGAAGCGTCTCCATTGACATATACCTGCTCCGGCTGGACTAGCACCTGATCTACCGACGCTTCGGCAATCTCGCCATTTAAATCTTTATCATCAAGAAAGCGGTGGTAGGCTCTTATAACAGTGTTGATGTCCGTCATGTGCTTTCCATAAGCATCGCGCATCCCCTGAGGAACGAGGCGAGTGGCAACGGCGCCAGGACACACGACATTGAAGGTGATATTCTCTTTGATTTTGAGAATTTGTGCAATAGCGAGACCGAATCCAACAACCGCCGACTTGGTACCCACATATTCAGGAACCAAAGAGAAGGGATGGATAGCAGTGCTTGAAGCGGTGGCAACGATCTGTCCGCCGGGAACCGAATTCTGGCGCATGAAATGAATTGCGAGCTGGGTGCCGTAGACGACGCCTTTGTAGTTGATGTCCGTACAGGTTAGGTCAGGTGCTGGAGGGACCCTATCACAATCAGGTCACAATCATGTTATGAATGTCTGGACAGATAGCCAACTGACTCATTTTTGCCTCTGTGGGCATAAATATATATGGAGCTGCGGTCGATAATGCCTGCATTAGCACACAGAGCATCGATTCGGCCCCACTTCTTGAACACGGACGAGAAGGCCGAGGCCTGTGAGTCGTATGAGGCGACATCACAATGAAAGAAGGCGAAGTTTGGGTCGGCGGCCAGCTCTTTGCTGTTATCTGACTCTTCGATGTCAAAGCCTGCTACTCTGTAGGGCGGCTTGTGCGAGAGCAGAGATTTGACCAACTTGAGGCCGATTCCGGACTGCAGATGAGGACAATATCAGTGCAACGATTGTAGGGCTGTTGGAAAGGGGCGTACACCTGCTCCAGTCACAATCGCGACCTTGGTATCTGCCTGTGTGGGTGACCCCATGGTTCAACTGTTCGGAAAGAAGTGTAGATGATGATAAACGCTTCCTTTTGACAGATAAATACGAACTGTACGAGACTTTCAATGTTCCTGGGCCAACCTTCTGTTCCAATTTGTTGTTCACACTGGTTCTTGCTGAGCCCCCGCTTTCAAGGGATTGCCCCTCGTATTATGCGTCATGGAAGAGAAGATATCCCCAGACAGCCGTTGAATTTGGCAAATACCGAGAGTGGAACAGCCAGTGAAATGGCAAAAGGAGGATGTGGCTAGCCAGTCATATTCTGAATCAAATACACTGCAGTCCAGCATGGATTGCCTGCTTGTGGTTCAGTGGGACAGGCGAAATGCCGAGATGAGAGGGGAGAGATAGTGTTGTTAATAGTTGATATCGCATTTATTGGCCCTATTATAGGTTAGCACTAGCAGCGGCTTGATTGTTATATCCTCCTTGTATCATAACGCTTCGTAATGCAAGACTAGCTTTGCTGTCCGGACCACTGTTCGAATTCGACTTTGTGACTGTGTGTTGGGTTTCCCGGCACGTGACCACGCTAGTTTGCTTTATCGCGCCTTTCCACATAGGGCAGTTCGTTGACCCCACAACGCGTCGCCTACGAGTACCAGCACCAGCGCACCCTGTTTATGCACTGAGTACTCTGTAACTATAGGTTCTCCGACAGAAGGATTTTATCACCTTAATCAAGGCATCGCTTTGGCCGCGTGTTTCTGCCGTATCTCCGCCATGGCCCCTAATGATACCACTCTTCTCGAACCGCCCGCCACCCCTGCGCCTCTGTTCGCCTACCGCGCCCTGAGAGGCTTCATCTTCGGCTCTCCCGACCCCAACGAGTCGCCAGAACGGGAGGCTCAGATCGAGCAGAAAGAGAATATTTTCCCTACTCGTCTGGGTAGCACCGGGAAGGAATTGTTCAAAGACACCCATGCAACCAGGCTGAGCCCGTCGAAGCGTAAGCGGGGCAGTGATGTCCTGGCGCCGCCCATCAGTCCGACAAAGGGCATCCTCAGAACGCCGGGACTGCTCACGCCGAGGGCGAAAGCATTGAGGGATGTGAATGTCAAGTTTCGCAGTGTGAGTCCCGAAATGCGGCGGAAAGATGCCAAACACCACAGTGGTGTGTCGGCCGCACCAGCAACGACAGCGACAGCGACAGTAGTTAGGAGCAAGGATGAACCCAGGAAGATGATCATCACCAAGACAGCCGATGATGAAGGCACCAATACGGTCTGCAAAACTGCCCTCCAGAAACCATCATCCACCACATCAACAACTACAGGTAACTCGGCGTTTGACGACTACCAGCGCCGCACAGAACGGCAAATGAAGATCCTCATCGCCGAGAGGAACAAGTGGCGAGACATGGCAAGAAGTTCCAGCGATGAAAATACGCGGCTGAAGCTGCAACTCGCACAGGTCGAGCGAGAAAATGAGCGGTTACAGAGAAAGCTGCGTGCTCTAGAGAAGAGTCAGCACCGCCAACAACAACCGTCTTTTTCGCTCTCAGATCACGTCGACCAGCAAGGAGAAGACAGCCGTGCCACTAAGAAAGCCAAATCAAAATCAAAGCACGACAAGGAGCAAATCGCCACAGCCGCCGCCACTACTGCTTCTGCCACTGCTACTGCCACTGTTGCCCCCTCTTTGTCTACTCTTCCACTGCGTCCTCTCTCGCCGCTTACAACCCTCGCTCAGCGACTCGAGCCCCAGCCCGGACCTGAACCTGAACCTGAACCAGCACCAGAATCACACCCAGCCCCGCGCACAGGTCTGGCACCAGATCGGTATAGTGCCGCACGAGCCCGACTGCAAGCGCGGCAGCAGGCGCGGAAAGCGAGTAGCAGTTTGAGAATGACGAGTGGCGAGAAGACGGGAAAGTCGAGGCAGGTCAGTGACGAGGCGGATGAGAGCCATATTGATTGGGCTGGCCTGGCACTGTGATCATTCTGTGACCGAGCTCAAGTTATTTACATAAATGGAGAGTGGGAGACCGAAGAGTCAAGACAGTTGTAGCAAAGGGCCGGCCGTAAAGAGCCTGTGCAGGTATTAGCTGTTCGCCGTCGACTCTATCCTTTCTACTAGAAAGTTTAATGGTAGCTTGTGGATAACACCTTGGGGTATCTCTCTATAGAACTCTATATAGTGTGCCAGGAGTGCAGATGCGCCCTGATCGAACGCAGAAGCTTACTTAGCGCTCTGTATTTGAGCAGGGCTTGCGCCAACCCGGGCTTGCTCCTGCTCCAGCCTCTCCCTCTCTTTCGCCTGCTCTTTCGCCTGCTCTTTTGCCTTCTTCCGTTTCCGCTCGGCCTCTTCCTTCTCTCGCAGCTTGATGCCACTGTAATTCAGTGCAGCCAAAATCATACACGCACTCAGCCCGATCGCAATGGCAGCGCGGCGCGTCAGGACCCAGCGAAGACTCTCAACATTACTCTTTGCCTCACTATTCAGCCGGACAGTGATTTTGTGGTTGAGATCCTGGATCTTGCCATCCAGGATGCGTTTTTCTTCGGCAAGGCCCAGCTTACGATCATTGAACATTGCCTTGAGCTCCTCGCGCATGCTGGCCAGGTCCTGCGTCATTTTCTGGCTAAGCAGATCGCACTCGTGAAGAATCTGAGCGCGCTGAGAGCGCTGCTTGAGAATCTCACTGTGCCGCGTGGTTTGCAGCGTGGTCCGCAGCTCCGAGCACGCGGCCCGGAACAGATAGGCCTCGTTCTCGATGTCGGACTTGCTGACTAGGCTTTCCTTGGCCACGGTCAGGTTGATGTCGAGCATGTGCCTGATTGCTTTCATCAGCGTGATGGCCTGCTCGGGGGTGTAGGCGCTGTCGGTGCCGAGTTGCTGCACAAGCGAGTAGGTATCAAAGTGGTGCTCATATGGCGGCGGCTCCAGGTGCGGATGCCTGTTCTGGGTCTCCTCTGGCACCGACAGCACGAGATTGAGCTCTGGATTATTACTCAGTGTTTCCGCCTTCTCAGTCGCATTGTCAGTCGACGTGTTCTCATCACTGCCCGAGTAGGCCGTTTTGGAGCCATTGCTCTGGATGGGGTGTGTGATCTCCTCGTGCGCGGGGTTGCTGTATGGGTCATGCTTGTGATCCCTCTCTGGCGACACCAGCACTTCTGGGGAGAACAAGGGGTCAGTGGGCCTGAGAGGCGGCGGTAGGCCCTCTTGAGAGGCGGCAGGTCCGTAGCGTGATGAGTAGGCTTCCTGAGGGCGGCGCTGCGAGGTGTGTAGTTGTTGTTGGTGGTGGTGCGGGAGTGGGCGGGCTTGCCGCAACCAGCCGCGGGTTTGGGGCTCGCAGGAGCGGATGGCCCGCAGGAAGTTGGGATGCAGGAATGGCACTCGTGGCGCTGCCATGGAGGTATTAGCACTTTCAAGGCCTCAGACGAGGGTGCTTGGACGAAGAGCAGTCGACAAACTTTCGTCCACGTGCTGTTCCTGATACCGCCAAGGCCGCAGTGTCGAGATTAGTAAGCCAATTGATTATGTCATTGGTGGGCGCGCGCCACAATAACCCCGCGTCATCCTGATCAACAACACAAACAATAGCCCAGCAACAAGATCGATCTCACACTGTCACATCAGGCGCTGTGACTTTCATCGATGATAACATCGACGTCCATCTCGTTGCCATTCCACAATGCCGCTGACCACCATACCTCTTCTTATCTACCGCGCACATTACCGGCGTTCTGAAGTCGCCACCAGCCGGTGCATCTCCCGAAGTGGCCTCGTTAGATCTACGTGTTTTGAGGGCACAGCAACGCCTAAATGAAAGGGGGCAAGATCGCACTAGCAGATCCTTTATACGTTGTTGTATGTGATTATACCGTGGGCATTTCCCGCACGAGGGAGCAACCCCCTGTCCCATTCCTCCTCCATGATTCCTCCAACAGAGCCTTCATCCGAGATGATGCGGATAATAAGGTAATGAGAAAACGCAAATACTACGTCCATTGGCATCTGGCGAATGACACGAGGAACAAGCGTCGTAGAAGACCTCAGGCTGAACGTTTAGGCGGGAATGGACAACCACAGAGGATGATACCAACACCCCGCACCTCAAAGAGATTACCACCCAGACCAGGCGACTTTTGACTCCAATAGGCGATCTATTCCGGGTTTAGAACTGTTCACTATTTGCAGAAGGTTTGTGCAGACTTTGAGCAGACGACAATTCACCTCAGCAACCCCGATAGCGGAACCGAGCCAAGGCCTATCAATGCCCTACGTATGCATCAAGGAAGAGCGCGCTATTCTCCGTGAGCGCTGAACGCGTCTACATCATGGCAGCAAGGAGAGATCTACATAGATGGGGGAGTCTCCGAGTCTGAGAGTCCTGGAGAGGACGTAGAGTCACACTCTGATAAGCGTCTGATAAGCCTCAGGCAAATGAGGCCGGTATTCTCCCAGAATCAGAGCCGGTTTGCAAAGTATATTGCTCCCAGCAGGCGTGACATGGGCATGTCTACGCGCTCCAATCCCTTTCTGCCGGCCGAACGGGCGAGGGATTAGCCGTGGGAGGATTCAGAGACAATTCTCCCAATCCAAGCGTCACACAGTGGATTCACCTCCGGGTCCGCTTCAAGTTTAACCGCCGTCTATATAAGCAAGCATCTTTCCCAACGGACCTCAAGCTGCATCTTACAGCATCTCAAACCAGTCAACAACAGACGAAACATCCCTTCGACTCCTTCGCCTCCTTCGACTTGTGATAGTTCAAAATGGTACTGAACCTCACCCCCGCCCACACCGGGTGCGGAACGTTCGAAAATGTTCCGCCTTAAATTCCCCGCTTCCCCACAATTTCCTCCCCCGCCTCTCTCTTGCAACACCACAACACCATTCAAAGCCCAGGCTGACAACAATTGCTCGTTACAGGTTAAAGTACTTTTGGTCCTCTATGATGTAAGACGATCTTCTCAGCAATTGAGTTGACCCGGGCTGACGAATTTGCGATAGGGCCATGAGCACTCGAAAGAGGTACTTTTGCACGCCACTCCGCATGCACGCGATCAACATCCTGACTAGTGGCAGCAACCTCGCCTCCTGGGCACCACAGAAAACGAACTAGGAATTAGGAAATGGCTCGAAGATCAGGGCCACACACTCGTTACCACATCTGATAAGGATGGCGAGGACTCTACTTTTGAGAAGGAGCTGGTCGACGCAGAAGTTATCATCACCACACCGTAAGACAATCCGACTCCTTTTATCACCACTGGGGCTTTAACCGACCCCTGGAACACCGATATTGGCAGGCAGGCTAATTTTCTTTTTTTGTCCCACAGTTTCCATCCTGCTTATCTTACTGCTGAGCGCCTGGCCAAGGCCAAGAAATTGAAGATTGCCGTCACTGCCGGTGTTGGATCCGATCACATCGATCTCGATGTGGCCAACAAGACCAACGGCGGTATCACCGTGGCCGAGGTCACAGGCTCCAATGTTGTGTCAGTTGCCGAGCATGTCGTCATGACCATCCTGCTGCTCGTCCGCAACTTCGTGCCCGCTCACGAGCAGATTGAGCGCGGTGACTGGGATGTTGCTGCCGTTGCCAAGAACGAGTACGATCTCGAGGGCAAGGTCGTGGGCACTGTTGCCGTTGGCCGTATTGGCCAGCGTGTCCTGCGACGACTGAAGCCGTTTGACTGCAAGGAGCTGCTCTACTATGACTACCAGCCCCTCAGCCCCGAGCTGGAGAAGGAGCTCGGTGCCCGACGAGTGGACACCCTGGAGGAGTTGGTTTCCCAGTGTGACGTTGTCACCATCAACTGCCCTCTGCACGAGAAGACCCGAGGTCTCTTTAACAAGGAGCTCATCAGCAAGATGAAGAAGGGTAAGCTGGAATTTCCCCCCATATATTGTATCATTGCGTGGCTAAAATCCCAATCTTCAGGCTCGTGGCTCGTCAACACCGCCCGTGGCGCCATCGTCGTCAAGGAGGACGTTGCCGAGGCCCTGAAGTCCGGTCACCTCAACGGCTACGGCGGTGATGTGTGGTTCCCCCAGCCCGCCCCCAAGGACCACCCGCTGCGGTACGCCAAGAACACCTTTTCCGGTGGTAACGGTATGGTGGCCCACATGTCCGGCAGCAGCATCGACGCCCAGGAGCGCTATGCCAACGGTGTCAAGAAGATTCTTGATAGTTACTTCAGCGGCCGTGAGGACTATACCCCATCAGATCTCATCCTCTACAAGGGAGATTATGCCACCAACTCCTATGGCCAAAGGAACAAGAAGGCCACTTAGGGTTTTGAAGGCAAGAATTCCAATTAGCACTGCAAGCCTATTGTTGCCATGATGATCCCTTCCCTTGGTCACCAGAGACAGCATAGCTACAGTATGTGTAAATGAAATCAAAACCAAAAGTTGATCAGACTCCTTATTTGACTACCTCATCTTTCCTTTCCAATTTCCAATTTTCATGCACTGAATCACTCAATAATAATAATTCCTCGTAACCGAGCTGCAGTCTGGTAACCACCAAGAATAATATCTCAAGTAGATGTTATGTAGTCGTCGTTATCATGGGCTGGCAGCCTTTGGAGGATAACTCTTGCCCTCGAATTCCACCTTTGGCTTGCACTGACACCAATCGCTTTCTGGAATCGAGTCCATGACAGCTGGAATGTGTAGTCCACACCCCCACCAGGACGATTTGCCTAAATATTTCCAAAGTTCTTTGCTTCAGCTTTATGAAGAAGAAGAATAGTAATAACACAATGATGTAACAAGATATAAAGATGAGGTGCTTTTCGGGGGGAGAGCTTGTTTAGACATACCACAATCACTGCAAGTTGCCTTTCTGCACATGGTGGTGCGTGTTCTGTTCTACTTTGAAGAGATTATGATGGGCAAGTAATGACAGTGAGCGAACTGAAGTGAAGAGGGGGCTGGCTTTCTCTAATGCTTGGCATTGTTGCCAGGTTTTGTCGACAGCAACTTTTTCTTGGCCAGTGATTAGGTAATTGAAGCCCGAGGGACAATTAATAAGGTGTGGCTGCATATTGCAAGGCTCCTTCCCCACAAAATCCATGCACGCCAAGACAGGCATTCATATACCTCTAAGTATCTCCAGTGTCTTGTTTTCTCAACTCTTCCTCTTTGGTTCTTACCCTGCTACAAAGATGTCGACTTTCCCGGTCCCGTCTGATGACATGCTACGCCGAGAATGCATTGAGTTCCTGCATCCTGGTTACCCCACCCCGAATCGGCTGCTCTTGCTTCCTCGCGTCGATCGTCTTGGAAGCACTGAAATCTTTGGCGTTCATCATCGCACTGCTCTTCTCGCATGCCAGATAGTTGCAGGAAACGTCTTTCAGACAGGGAAGCTGACTCGTGATCAAGCTGGCCAACAGCCCGTGCAGCTGCCTCTGGATGGCATTCTCACCGAGAGTGTATATTACTTGATGGTGGGCGATCGTCCAGGTACATACTTCCACCGTGTCTCTTTTCTCTTAATGCCTATCATCGATCCTTGCTAACATCAACTTTCCTTCTAGATCGATACCCTGTGGTACCCAGTTTTCGCGACTGGGAATTTCCCCATGGTAAAATCCCAGACTACTGGCCCAACTTCCCCTCGGTCTCCGTCGGTTCCTCGTCATCCATCAGTCCTCGATGTGCAATCAGTAATTATGCATATGCAATCAACGATACTCACCTTGTGCCACGTAAAGAGATGGCGTGGTTTCAAAGAAATGATATGATGAAATATGGAGACTCGATTTGTGGCGACATCAACTCCGAGAGGAATATCATTCCACTCAAGGCGGACCTACACGTCTGTTTCGATGACAGATGGTTTGCCATTGTCCCGAAGACAATCGCGACCACGACTCATCCTTCTTTTCAATACGTGACACACATTCTTCGACCGAATGCAGCTGAGCTATGGCCGACATATCACAATGTCGCTGTTCGGTATCTCAGCCCGAGTGCTCGTCCGTTCCTTTTCGCTCGGTTTGCGTGGGCAGTGCTGCTGCAAGTCAAACCCTTTATCACCAGCAATGTTCCTCGTTATGTTATTCGAGTCAAGGAAAGCAAGGACAAAGCGGCCGAATACAAAGCGGAGTCTCTGGATGGGCCATCACTTATGAGTCAATATGGTGGCGGGGCGTCCACAAGTGCAACGCCGAGGAATAAACGATCAAGGACAGACAGTGCTGCAGAAGAAGAAGATGAAGACGATGATGATGATGATGATGACAGTGACGTTAGCATGGACAATGACTGGCATGGCCCTTCACAGCAATCAGGAAAGAGGAGAAGAAGACAAATGTCAAGCGAAACGACTGTTGAGGAGGAAAGCCGAGCCTATCAGCTCACAGAATTGAAGACACAACTGGAAAGGGTTCTACCAGAAGGCAGAGACGAACTTGCTCAGCTCAGCGAAAGTCCGACGGGATAGCTTGCGCAATCGGATGAGGAGCAGTGGTGCGCACGGGGGGGAGCATCAGGCGCTTTGCAACAGTGACAAAATGGTGATGTGGGCTATCGGCAACAGGGAAGGGCGGAATGGGTCATTATTCGTTATTCGATTATCTATTAGAAGCTACAGACGATGAGGGCTATCGGCAACAGGGAAGGGCGGAATCAGTCATTATTCGTTATTCGATTATCTATTAGAAGCTACAGACGATGAGTTCCATCTTATCATTCATGCCGATCAGATGCCTCTCATCTCCGGCAATTCGACCCATGGCCGTGATCTCTTTCAGCAGAGTATCGTCACGAAGGACAACATACTCGCCACTCTCACCTAGCCACGGCACTTTGACCCGAATGAGCAGTCTCTGCTCGACGCCCAGGCCTGTAAATACAGTCTCGACGAGACTAAATCTCACACCGGAAGCCTGATCAAGCACATCCATTACAGGGACAAACCACTTCTCGATTGCATCTTGCTCGATATCACAGCTCTCCATGCTCGCATGGCCACGATATGGCGGCAGGTAGCCATCCCTTTCCTTGAACTGGTGAGGGCCAAATGAAATGAAAGGGAAGATTGTGGTCTGTGCTCGCCAGTCGCGTTCGGCGGGATCGAAATATCCGGACGCGGTTTCATACACGTTCTCGCGCCAGATGATGTTATATGCTTTGGAATCAACACCTAGAGACATGAGCTTGACCTGGCTGCGCTGACGGACCCCGAGTGCGTCCAGGTTGTTAACCGAGAAGCGAACGATGGGAAAGGGCCCACAGTCAGCTGGCGGGCCGTGCTTGCCCGAGAGATCAGTGGAGGGCTGGTATGGTGAAGGACTTGAAATATCCCAAACGAACACTGATTCGACGGGTGTCTCATCACGGCCTGCTGCATAGATGGTACGATTGGGCTCGTAAAAGTAGACAACATAGTGCTTTTTGTCATGGGTAGAGAAGAATCGGTCTTGTGAGTTGAGAGGAAGGCCTAGGATATGGTTCTTAAACTCGGACCGAAATTCCACAACCCACGAGCGACTTGTCTGATCGAATTTGGCATCAAAGCATGTTACAAAGTGGCGATGGACTTGCTCCATATAATTTAGTGAATAAAACGGTTTGAGCTGTGTCCATTCAATGAGCAGAACGCGATCGGCCAACCGAATGTTCCGTATGATCTTGTCAGACACTGTGAATGGTACTGGCACTTGCTGCATGGTACTGATATCAAGCAGAGAAAGCTTGCACTCGGGTTTGCGGTTGCTGCTGCTGCTGCTGCTGCTGCTGCTGTTGGTACCGCCACCAGTAGTGCTATCGTCGGCAGGAGCGGGGGCAAAGACGAGCAAGCCATCGGAGTAAGTCCAGAGGGACGGACGGAACAAGTAAGGCTTTGTTTGCATGCCGCCTAGATGAGGAGCAGCATTCTGATAGTATAGCCGCCCAGTGGGCTGAGACTCATGGTGATCCCACTGCCCCACGGGATAGAAGTGACCAACTTGCTCTGCCGGAAAGAGCCTGAAGCGAGTTACATCTCTTACCTTGCCATGAGACAGATGATAGTACCGCGAAGCGACTGACCGAGCCACGTCTTGCCACTTGACTGATTCTGGAGCAGCATGCAGCCCTCGCAGCTCACAGGCGCCTGGGTATCTCTTCAAAGCTGCCTTGAGAAAGCGTTCATTGGAAAAAGCCTTGCTCCACGCCCTCGACACGCATTGACAGCGGACGATTTCCCAGATCTGCAGGTATTGGAGGATGTGGAGGAGCAGATCGGATGGCAAGTCTGGTAGGGAAATCTGCGGAGGAGCAGCAGGAGCCGGAGCAGGAACAGGAGCAGGAGCAGGAGCAGCAGCGCTCATGTCAGCGGGCTTATGGCGATCCGACACCACCTGGGAAGCCATCCAGCGAGCGAGCGGCCCGCGAGCCCTGCGAGGACTCTTTGTGTTGTTGATGGCTTGATGGTCTGATAGCCTGGCGTACGTTCCACCAAAGCCTTGGCGCCGCGGCGTTGATTAGCAAGAATGGATTACCCCTCAATTTCGCAACCCCCACAATTTTCAGTTTGTGGGTGGAAAACCGAAGCCAAAGGGCGTAAGAGGGCGCACGCCCCCAAGGATGGGATGCCAAGGTACGAATGATGGGACGCGAAGATGGATATGCTCAAGGGCTGGAAAGCCGGGTGGGATGCATCATATTGTGTGGTAATAGCAATTGGCCTGGCGGATTCAACAAGGCTGATGATCCTCGAGATGTGAATATCTCATTAGCGCGGATCGCAGAGAAATACGGCGGGCCGAGCACCGAAATAATTAACAATAATTTTTTGACTGTGTACGGGCGCCTCAGATCGGGTTTGCTGAGCACTCTCTTGTAGGCATAAAAAGCTCGTCGCCTCTCTCTCAGCCCTTTTGCTTGAGCTCTAACTTAATTCCTTACGTCTTGCAAGTCTTTTGTTTTTCTTTGACCAAGGATTGACAATCCCGGCCCACGCTTGACCGATTCTTGCTTTCCCTTGTTCAAGGTCCGAAATACCCCATTTTCCTCTCTACTACTACTACGATGGGAGACGCCACCACCTCAGCAGGCACCACCACCACCACCACCACTAGCAATGTGCCAGACTTCACGGTCAAGGCCGGCCTGGCCCAGATGCTAAAGGGCGGCGTGATCATGGACGTGGTGAATGCAGAGCAAGCTCGCATCGCAGAGGAGGCCGGCGCCTGTGCCGTGATGGCGCTTGAGCGGGTGCCGGCCGATATTCGGAAGGACGGCGGAGTGGCCAGGATGTCTGACCCGCAACTGATCAAGGAGATTCAAGCTGCTGTTACAATCCCCGTGATGGCCAAGGCCCGCATAGGGCACTTTGTCGAGTGCCAGATTCTCGAGGCGCTGGGTGTTGACTACGTCGACGAGAGTGAGGTGCTGACCCCGGCCGATGATACCTACCACGTGGAGAAACACGACTTCAAGGTGCCCTTTGTGTGCGGCTGCCGGAACCTGGGCGAGGCCCTGCGGCGGATAGCCGAGGGTGCGGCCATGATCCGGACCAAGGGCGAGGCTGGAACCGGTGACGTCGTCGAGGCCGTCAAGCACATGAGGACGGTGAAGAGGGATATTGGCCGTGCACAGGCTGCTCTCGCCGAAGGTGAGGGTGCCTTGAGGGCGCTTGCGCGTGAAATCGGATGCAGCCCAGAGCTGCTGAAGCAGACTGCCCAGCTGGGCAGGCTGCCGGTGGTCAACTTTGCCGCCGGGGGCATTGCGACGCCAGCTGACGCCGCTCTGATGATGCAGCTGGGATGTGACGGTGTCTTTGTTGGCAGTGGTATCTTCAAGTCCGGAGAGGCGGCCAAGAGGGCAAAGGCGATTGTAAAGGCGACCACTCACTACCAGGACGCCAAGGTGCTGGCTGAGTGCAGTGCAGGTCTTGGGGAGGCCATGGTTGGCATCAACTGCAGCAGCATGGCTGAGGGAGAGAAGATGGCCGGTCGAGGTTGGTAAGGGTGCTTGACCAACTGTCAGTTTTTCCCCCATGGATATATATACACATATATATTCCTCCAAAAGCAATGAAAACCCATAAGCCAGTTTCAAGAGACAACCAGGTCTTCCAGCACTGCTTGCATTTCCTCTCTCCCAAGAGGCACGCAGAGCAGCTCTGTCCCACTAGCATCACGCCTGCTCGTGATCATCTGGTGGTCATGAAACTCCTTGAGCAGGAATCTAAAATTCATGTCACTCGAAGCCACAAACTCTTCCGACGCCTTCTGGTAGAGCAATCTGTATTCGATTCCAACTTCTTCATCAGCCCCACGGCGAGCTCTTTTGCGCGGATGATTATTGCCGTTCCTTTCTTCATCATCATCATCTTCTTCTTCTTCCGCTTGATCGGCATAATCATCGTCGTCGTCGTCAGCACCTGCACCTGCACCCGCGCCAGCACCAGGATTTCCCCTGCCCGTCTTGTCGTCCAGTAGAATTGACAAAATCTCGGAAAGTAGTATTCGATATAAATTCTGAGCATTCGGAGGCAGAGACTTGAGCACATACTTGATGCCGTCCTTGCCTCCCATGCGACGGCCCTTACGGCCAAGTAGATCGTAGACTTCGTCAACAACGGCCAGCTCCGCATCATACGGACTGAACGTGGTGCAGTCGTGGAATGCAAAGTTGAACAGATCAAGCTGGCTGGAGTTCCAGAGCAAAGGGAAAAAGGGGGTGTCTGCGGTGACGACAACTTGAACGAGGTCATGGGAGGCGAGGCGGGCGAGAACGTCTTGGACGCCATTCTTGCTCAGAGAGGAGGCATCGATCGAATTGACAATGACGATGACGGGGCGCTGCAGGGACTGATGGCGGAGGCGCTGGCGAGAGATGTACGCTAGCAAGGAGTCAAGCACTTCCTGGGGTTGGCCGATGAGCTTCAGAGTGTCGTCGCTGGCTGCTGCTGGTGCTGGTGCTGCTACGACCGAGGCGATCGTGTTTAGGATGGTTCGGATCGTCAGCTTAGCCGCGTAGCCATTCACAATCACAATCTGTGGTGCTGGGTTCGGGTTCGAGTGTGCATGCAGCCACTCGGCAAATCGTGTTGTGAGCAGGCGTTTGCTGCCGTATCCATACAGACAGATGCTGTAGCCCTCGTCCAGTTCGAGTTTCCATTGGGGGAATGAGCGCCGGTGCAGCTTCATGAGATAGCCTTGCTCTGCGACATGGCCACTTTCAGACACTTTGGCCTGTTCGAAGTACTCATCATGTGTGAGCAGTTTGACTGACGAAAACACGTTGTCTGATATGTGGACTGGCCCCGTGCGGTTCTGGAAGAAGTACCTCTCCTCTGGGGCGATGTCACCTTCCGGGGTTGGTGACCGTTTGTTTCTCGATCCCTTGGGTCGTCCGCGGCCTCGCTTGGGCGTTGTTACTGCCGTGGCGTCGGCAGCCTGTTCATCCTCTTCTTCGAGAATGGCTTCCGCAAGCCCATTTTCACCATCCCAATCGTCTGCTGCTCGACTTGCAGCGAGTATAGTCGCGCTTTTGCGTTTGGCAGACTGGTCTGCTCGCTTCTTTGACGGTGTTTCTGCATTGCGTGTGGCCGATTTTCGTGGTGTAGCAAACAGTATCTTGCCATTGGGCTTTGGTGTTTCACTACCGCTGCGGTCATGGCCAGAGCGAGGCGTAGTTTGGTTTTTGCTGGGGGTGCCTCGCGTCTTCTGAGGAGTCGACAGAGGCTTGAGGGGCGACTGCTCGGCCAAGTCACTGGGTTCTCGGTTTGAGAGCTGTCGACGTGGTCGCTTTGAGGGCGTCTCGGGAGCCGCTTCGGCCTCTGGCTGCTTCCTTTTGGGCATATCCTTCCTCCCAGGCCTTCCTTGAGCAAGAACCTGGCTCCCCACGATGCTGGTCTCTACCTGATGCAGATGCGTTAAAACACTTATGTGGGCACTTTACGCGCGATGAAACGCGTCTCGACACACTGAATTGTGATTGGTTGGGGAAATGTGCCATACAATACAAGATCCTAGAAGATCACCGCGGGGACAAAACGATAAAACATACATGACATTGTCAAACTATCCATGGTGCAGCAACTTCTTTCAAGTCCCATGTGACTAGATGACAGCGTATGCAGTCTGTACCGTGTTCACCAGGCTCGCAACCCCCAAGATGCCTACGCAGAACGCCTCCTACACAACCGTCGGCTAAGGCTGGCTCACAATCAGTCGAGCCACAATGTAGTCTAGTACTTCTTGACCGTGTAGCCGCCATCCTCCACAATCTTGGTAAAGTTGGACTCGCCGCCGCCGTTCCAGGCAAGGATGTTGGCCGTGTCAGCCGGGACATCCTCCAGTGCGTTCCGTGTAGAAATGGCAATGATGTCACCCTTGAGCTCCTTCGGGGTGATGGCAGCCACGGCGAAGGCGGAATCGCTGGCTGGTTGGAGAGAGAGCAGATAGGCAAGGAGACCGGCAACGTGGGGAGAAGCCATCGAAGTTCCGGAGATGACGTTGGTTGCGTACTCACTGCCAATCCAGGTGGAAAGGATGTTGAGGCCGGGAGCAAAGATATCATTGCACGTGCCGTAGTTGGAGAAGTAAGCACGCTCATCAGCAAGAGTCGAGGCACCAACGGTGACGGGGTTCTTGGCAGCGGCAGGCGAGTAGTTGCACGAGTCGGCGTTGTCGTTGCCCGCAGCGACGGCGAAGTGAATGCCAGCATTGACAGCAGCATTGACAGCCAGATCAAGCGTAGTGGACTTGCCACCACCCAAGCTCATGTTGGCAACCGATCCCTTGAAGCCCTTCTTCTTGCCTGCCTTGGCAGCCTTGACCGACTCAGCATGTGCGGTGGCAGCCCACTCAACGCCCTTTACGACGTCCGACATGGTGCCACTGCCATTGGACCTGAGAACCTTGACGGCATAGACATTGGCCTTCTTTGCCACGCCGAATTTCTTGCCGGCAACGGTACCAGAGCAGTGTGTGCCATGACCATTTCCATCAGCATCCTCATCTCCAGTGGGGATAGTCTTGCCCCAGTGGGCACGGCCCTCAAAGTCTACGTGCTTAATGTTGGTGCCAGTGTCAATGACATAGGCATCGACGCCTTCGCCACCATCCTGGGTGTAAAGGTACTTGTTGAAGGTGCCGAAGCCGAGGGTGTCCCTGTGCGAGATACGGGCAAGACCCCATGGAGCATTCTTCTCGAGCTCTGGATCGCCAGTCTTGAGCGAGCCGAGCTGGTTCGTGTCGACGATTGCGGGCTGGATGCGGACTTCCGAGTCCTTCTCGATATAGGCAACCTAAGCAGGGAAGTAAGCACGTGGCACGCTGGAACAAGGACACGACGGCAGCACTGGGGACAGGAGGGCGTGTGTGATCCTTTGAGCTCAATTGCATGCTCCCAAGGCCATTTTGGCATTGAACAAGGAGCTTGGGCATTGATCAGGGAGCTTGGGCAGGAGGGACAGAGTACAACTTACATCTGGGTGCTGGCGGACCTGCTCAATGACATCCTCATCGAAGTGGCCTGAGTAGCCCTTGAGGCCTGGCAGGCTGTAGACGTGCTTCAGGCCCTGGTAGATGTTGTCCTGAATCGGAGTCTGGCTCCTCTTCCGGAGCTCCAGCTTGACCGATGCAGTCTCGCTATGGAGGCTCTGCACCCAGCTGTGATGGGCACCAGCAGCGGACTCGGTCACGTGGTCCTTGAAGATGACCATGTAGGAGTCAGGCACCTCTTTGGCGTTGAGTGCAGTCATGATAGGAGCCCAGTCGGCATTGATCGAGTCGATCAACAAAGGCGTGCCAGCTGCCAGCAGTGGCAGAGCCGATAAGGCGAAGGACCTCATGGTGGCGGGTGCGGTTAAGCAGGACAAGGACAGGTTTTAGCAGTTAGAGAACGAAACAACACCACAGCGTCTGAACAGATGAACAGACAGTGGATAAGAGATAGATGAGCTGATCACAGGAAATGATCAGTTGAATAGAAGGAAGATTGAGCAGAGACGAGGATGGCAGATGATAGCCAGGCACGGATGGAATGATGCAGTCACGCTGCCAGATGACGCTTCCCAGCAGATAAGGCTCGGTCTCAGATCGGCGCGTACGGCTCCGCAGCAACGGTGGCGGAGTTGCCCGTGTCTGGCCTAGCGCCGCCCACATCCCACCCACTGGTGCCTACTCCAGCCTCCAAAGTCCCCAAGCCACAACCTCGCTCTTGGCGCCGGAATTAGGCGGTGATAGTGGCCATCAAAATACTCATAGTAGACGGTGATGAGTGATGAAGAGAGGTGCAACACTGGTGTAGGATTATATCCTGCATAACCCAACAGCATCTAGGCATATGACCTGGGGCAGATGCATTGTATTTGAACTCCTAGAACCATTGCTTATCTTCCTTGGCCTCAGAGAGAGGGCTGGCTGACCTCAGCACCAGTGCTTGTCTGCACTACCCAGTCAAGTATTATCCCCTCAACTGCAGACAAAATGGACAGAATGCCTCTTTGAATGCCTTACTCAGACTTCACTGTTCTCACGTCACTAGTTATTCATGGCCCCAAGCCCTTTCGTACCCTCTTTTCCCGCTTCACCTTCCACATGAACTCTTGCCACAACCCACAACCAGCGGTTCTCTCGGCGAGAAGCTGGCGGTGTTATCAAGATGAACGTCCCCGGAAACGTGCGTGTCCGAGCCGTATCGACAGCCTCAGTTGCTGAAACTCGGGAGTCCGAAATATTGTCGCTTGTAGACAGCCTTCGACGCACAGACAAGACTTCCTGCGCCGCTGTGGTGCGCTCGTTCGAACAGTCCACCGTTCTTGAAGAGCTGAGGCACGTGCTGCAGGACAATGGTGATTTGCACTCTTCAAAAAGCGCTTTCCGACGTGTTGGCGGGTACAATGTTCTGCTCGATCTGGTGGAATCATTGGTGAGTGTGTGTTTGGATGGCGACTCGGCCGATACGTCCAAGGTCTTTTTGCAGCTGTTGTACCAGCTGGTTGGTATCCTTGCTGCATCTCTTGACGGCCATGCCGGCAATCAACGATATTTCCGAACTAAAATAAATGGGAGCGGATGGGAGAGCTTGCGTCTCTCGCTGAGTAAAGGCTTTCAGGCTTTGTTGCGGCGTGGTCCGGTCAATCAACATGTTGAGCAGTTTTTTGGCCTTCTCTTTGCGGCTGCCATCAGCGATGAGACAGCTGGAAATCTGTATTCATTGGCTGGCAAGTCAGTTCATGATCAGCAGGACAAAGTCGCATCTTCGACAGATGAAGCAGCTGTCCAAACGGTCCAGCAGTCTCTAAGAAAATCGATTGGAGATTCTGCTCAGCTGTCGTCGCCAGAATTCCTTGTATTGCTGGTCCATGTTTGGGCCTCAGCAGACGGTGCTGGAGATTCTGTCCTCCGTCATGCCATCCCCCTGAGCTTGAGACTTCTGTTGGCAACGTCGAGCCACAATCTTGTTTCTGCTCAAACAAGTGGCTTATCTGCCGCCATCCTACCCCTTCTCTTCGACCCCAAACGTCCTGAGAGTGAGAAGATCCTCTACCGTGACACTGTCTTGCTCCTGTACCATGAAGGAGTATCAGACCTTGAAGAGGCTGCGAAGCTCTTTGTTCAAGCCCGCTCCAATAATGGGGCAGCCTGCTTTCTTCTGCGGGCTATTGGTCTGTCCCAGTCCACCGCCAGTATTCGATTTGATCTCTCCTTATACAGCTACTCTTCTATTGAATTAGCCTCTCTTGGGCGGCCATTTCCTCCCATCGACAGCCCTGGTTATACTTTATCTCTCTGGGCCCGGTTCGATGACTTCGACCCTCGCTCCCACACCACCCTCTTTGGTGCCTTCGATCAGTCCCAAACCTGTTTTGTGCTGGTTTACCTCGAAAGAGACACTCGTCAGATGATCCTGCAGACGGCCATTCAAGGGGCCCGGCCCAGTGTCAGGTTCAAGTCAATTGCTTTTGAGACTGGAAAGTGGTATCATATTGCCATTGTCCATCGGCGCCAGAGAACAACATCGTCTCCTCGAGCTTTGTTGTACGTTGATGGCGAATTTATGGAGCAGCAGAAAGTCAACTACCCTGCAATTGCCCCAACTGACCGTACTCAGAGATATGGCAAGGTCCAAGCCTTCTTTGGGACTCCCCAGGATCTCTCGCCGGGCACCACCGGCAGTCCATGCCGTTCTAAATGGTCGCTGGCTTCTGCTTCACTGTTTGCTGATGCCCTAAGCGATGATCTCATGACCGTGTTCTATCACCTTGGCCCTCGCTATCACGGCAACTTCCAAGACTGCTTAGGCTCTTTCCAGACCTACAAGGCTTCGGCCGCCCTGAACATGCGTAACGAGCTTCTCCACGCCGGGAAAGAGGACTCTTCCGACCTGATTTTGGCCATTCGTCAGAAAGCAAGCAACTTGATTCGGGAGGATGGAATTCTTATCAATATCTCACCGTCCACGGTCCTCGACAGTGACGATCGCAATAACATAGACGAGACCAAGCTCGTTAGATGCCTCTCAAAACGAGCTGCCAAAAACCTTGTGACATACACCCGTACGGGCGCAAATGCTATCGCCATCAACGGCGCCATTCCTGCAATCAATGATGCTCTTACGCAAGCACGAGGCGTAGCCATGCTCATGGGAAGCCCGGTAGTGGATGTGCCACAGCCATTTGATAACACAGTCTGGCAACTAGCAGGCTGTGCTCCTCTCGGCCTGAGCCTTGTCTGCCAAGCTGGTACGACAGAAGCTCTTGTTGTTGCCGTCGACATCCTGCTAGCCACGGTCGAGTCGAGCTGGCGTAATAGCGAAGTTATGGAGCGTGACAGAGGCTATGAAATTCTAGCAATGCTCCTGCGCGAGAAAATGTCAGCCACTCCCTCTACTATGGAGTTGCCAACTCCAAATATCCTGCTTCCCACTCCGTCCCTTGACAAGGCTGAAATGTCACTCCGCCTCTTGAAATCGATCCTGCGGTTCATAGGCCTCGACGAGAACTCTCCTGAACAGTCTGTGATCAACAACCCTATGGCCTACAAAGCCCTGTTGATCGACACCAGCATCTGGCGTTGTGGGCCACTGCCGGTTCAAGAACTGTACTTCAAGCAATTCGTCGTCTTTGCCTCCACCAGTCTCCATTCTCGCTTCAATCTAAGGCGACTTTCGAGAATGCGTGTTTTGCGAAGGCTTCTTGAGGCACTGAAATCAGAAGCCGTCTCGAAAACTGTGATGGCATTCTATACCGACACATTCAGACTCTTACTGCCGACTTCGATGTCAGCCGAACTGTTGCGATCTCTGGCCCTCTTCATTACCTTTGCCGTTAATAAACGGAACATCACACTGCCCACGAGGAAAGGCACCAAACGGGAGCCTCGACCCAGGTATGCTTCCAACGCGAGCTCTGCCAACCACCCAGACGACCCCAACCCTTCTTTATCTCATTTTGAGATTGGCGTGGAGGTCCTGCGACTGTACTCAGACTTTCTCTGCCAGAGCCATGACACAGGCATGATCAAGAGGTTCGCGAAAACAGTGACGAACAAGTGGCTGCTTTACCTCTTGTCTGAGACATCCCCCGAGGTGGCCGTGCTCTCAATGAGGATTCTTTCTAGACTTCTTGTGGCTCATGGTGAGGCATATGTTAGAAAGTTTAAGGATAAGACTGGAGGCTTCACTATTATGGGGCATAGACTGAAGCATTGGTGGCACATACCCGCGCTCTGGCCGTGTTGCTTCGCAATCCTCTTTGGTGTTGATATTGCAAAGCTTGATCTCGACCGCACATTCAACCTCTTTGGTTTTCTCGAGCTTTTCAATTCGGAGAAGGACCTTGCCGTCGTCTACCCGGACATGATGGAAGTCATCGCCGGAATGCTCCAAAGTGGCCTCAGGACAATCGTATTGTCGAAACAGCACGAGAAAGCTTCGACGCTCGCTCCTCCACAAGACGCCCATTCCGGATCCTCAAGTCCTCAGCGGCTGTCAATGTCAACAATGGCTCCGCCCAACCCTCTTCTTGCTATCGCCACGACGCAAAATGTCGAAACATTCAACACGGTCATTCGGTTTATTGCAGACTTGCATGAGAAGTCTCCCAAGTTCCAAGACTACGCGGCAAGCTCATCCTACGTTCAGCACCTGCTGTATGTTCTGTTTCCAGTCGTGGTTGGGTCCGATATGGTCGATGCCATCACGGAACTAGAGGCTCGAGACTCCAAGCTGACTTTTGATGGTGATGATGTTGTCGTCCAGCCATTGTCTGCTGGTGGTGCCCCGCCTGTCGTTCGATCTGCTCGTAACGACTCTTCTCGACCCTCGCTCAGGGTCAATCCTCTCCGCCGTGCCTCATCTTTTGTCTTGCTAACACAAAGCCCCGACCATCAAATGTCTGTGCAGTCCCAAATTCGATATTCAATCTCTTCAATCTCACCAATCTCACCCGCTACTGCTCTGCCAGACCTAAACGTTGGTCACTCTATTGTACAAAGCTTGCTCGAAATCGTGATCACCGTGTTCATCGACCAGATCGTTGCGCGGAAAGACTTCCCAGGACTAGGACTGTTTCTGCGAACGCCTCCGGGCTTCGTCGAGCATCAGTCATACTTTGAGTCCTGGATCTTACGCAATACGGTATCACAGCTGTCGAATCATCTGGCTTTGAACCAACGACTGCTTACAGAACCCAAGGTTATCACCAATGTGGCCAGATTCATTTCGCACCTGGGAGAAGCCCTGTTTGAAGGGTGGTTCATTGGCGGTGCTGAGTCTGTCTTGGACTTGGCTGGATCTGTACTTGAGTATCTCCAGCGTCCAGACATTGCAACTATCAAAAGTGTGAGATTGTGTTCTCAGGCAATCTCAGTCATTCGTGGCGTTGTCTTTCGAACCGTCTTACTTGGCCTTTCTCAGATAGATGAAGCTGCCTCGTTGGCCTTTCTAGAGAAGCTGGCATACTGGCAAACCATCATCCTTGCCGTACCGGAGACTCAGTCCTCATATCTGCCATTGATATGCTACTTACTGTATACAAGCCTGCTGTCATCCACCGAGGCAGTAAGAAACACGGCTGCCAATCTCTGGCGAATCATCCTAGTACAGAAACCAGCAGAGGCTGCGGCCATCCTGGGACAAACAGGCACAGCGGAGCAGAAGCAGCTTGCAGGTCGATTTGAGAAGCTTGTCGAACTTGACAATGAAACCTTCTTGTATTGGGTTGACGAGCACCGTGAGGACCTGGACTGTCTCTTCCCACGGACTTTGTCGAAGTCATGGGACGCATTCGTCAATGAAGAGAACAAGAAGACAGAAGAGAGCTCAAGGGCCAGGATCTCCAGACGAGGTGAAAAACTAAAACAATGGGCACGCGAAGAGAGCGATCGAACTGAGCTGATTAGACGACATGAGGTTACGTTTGATCATTGGACTGCTAACATCTATTCATCCGAATATCTCAAGCATCAAAGACTTCAGCAGGACCAGCAGGATGATGCTAATTTCACAGAGCAGTCGTTCATGCGCATGCAGCGGGACCTGACTCGACCGGGCGGCGTGTTCGAGGAAGTTCGACCGCGGAAGTGGCGACTTGATCAGACTGAAGGTCGCAATCGGATGCGAATGCGAATACATGAAGACTTCACCAAACAGAGCCATTCGCAGACACCGAAACGCAAAGGCAGCGAGGCGCCTGTGCTTCAAATCGAGACAAAGAACCATCGGATGACGAGTGCCGAAGCCGTTGGGCTGACTCCGGGTGGTGCACAGTCGGCTCCAGACTCGCCGAACCAGGTTGATCAGACTGGCGAGCCTTTTCCTGAGGTTCAAGATAACGGTGAAGCAGCGAAGGTGGAGGAAGTGGATGATAGCTTTGAACTCATTGAAGACCCGAACGAGGTGAATGCTGAGTTTGAGGATAAGAACAGAAAGGTGATGCGCAGCCTACACCGCGGTGATCAGGTGAAGCATGTCGCCAACATCTCACGCATCCTTGGCCTTGAGGCGGTGGAAGGTCTGCTTATTCTGGGAAAGGACTACCTCTACCTGATTGATAATTTCTTTCAGCGAGCCGACGGCGAGATTGTCAATGTGTGGCAAGCGCCCAGGGAGGAGCGAGACTCGTACATTCGAATGATCTCGGGCCGTGATGTTGAAGTGCGGAAAGCGGTCGCTCGGGACGACGAGCATGAGACCAGGAGCTGGAAATTGTCTGACGTTATTAGCATATCGAAAAGACGCTTTCTCTTCCGCGACGTGGCGATTGAAGTCTTCTTCGCTGATGGTCGAAGCTATCTACTGACAGTCACTTCTCCTCAGGCGCGCAATGAACTGCACCATCTGATCTCAGCACGAGCGCCTGCATATGGGTCTTCAGAACGACCACAGTCTGAAGCATCGTGGCGATATGAGACTCTGAAGTCGGTCGACGACGAGCCGCAAGGCCTTGGATCGAAGTTTGCAAACGTCTTTGGGCAGAGCGCAGCCATATCAGCAACGAAAAAATGGCAAAAGGGCGAACTGTCCAACTTCCACTATCTGATGCTGATCAACACCCTGGCTGGCCGGACATACAACGACTTGACGCAGTACCCCGTCTTTCCATGGGTAATTGCCGACTACACGAGCGAGGAGCTTGACTTGGACAACCCTGCCACTTTCCGTAACCTGACAAAGCCTATGGGATGTCAAACATCGGCACGCGAGGCAGAGTTTCGCGAGCGGTACAACACATTCGCGGAGATGAGTGACGAGAAGACGCCGGCATTTCACTATGGCACTCACTACTCGTCTGCCATGATTGTCACCTCGTTTCTGATCCGATTGCAGCCGTTTGTGAAGTCGTACCTGCTCTTGCAGGGAGGCACATTTGATCACCCCGACCGCATGTTCTTCTCCATCGAGCAGGCGTGGAGATCAGCATCTCGCATCAACATGACCGACGTTCGTGAGCTGACGCCCGAGTTCTTCTATTTGCCAGAGTTCTTGACCAACATCAATGGCTACGATTTTGGCATGCGTCAGAACTCAACCGAGTCGATTGGAGACGTCAAGCTGCCGCCATGGGCCAAGGGTGACCCTAAGATCTTCATCGCGAAGAATCGTGAGGCCTTGGAAAGCGCGTATGTCAGCCGACATCTGCACAACTGGATTGACCTGGTCTTTGGCTGCAAGCAGAAGGGAGAAGCGGCAATCGAGTCGGTCAATGTGTTTCATCACTTGTCGTACCAAGGCGCGAGGAACCTTGACGCCATCAGTGATCCTGTTGAGCGGCTGGCGACGATTGGGATCATTCACAACTTCGGGCAGACGCCATATCAGGTGTTTCAGAAGCCACATCCTGCGAGGGAGAATGTGCATCACAAGTACAAGCGACTTGACTCCGCTGCCGAGTCATTGACGCGCCTACCAGCAACGCTGCTTGAAAGCGAAGAGCGGGTGGCATCGATGGTGTATTCCTGGAGGGCCGACAGACTACTGTGCTCCGGCGCGTTCAGACTCTACATCCCTCCACACTACGACAACTACATGGAATGGGGCTTCTCCGATAACAGCTTGCGGTTCTATGCTGCCGACAGCCGCAAGCAAATCGGATTGTTCGAGCATGTGCACATTGGTCAACTGTCGTCTGCTCTCTTCGCCGACTCGAAGACGCTGATCACGTCGGGGGCAGATTGCACGGTGGCAGTGTGGTCGGTGACGAGCACAAGCAAGTCCGTGGACATCCAGCCTCGCGCAAGCCTGTTTGGGCATCGCCAGCCAGTGCATGTGCTTGCCATCTCGCGATCGTTCAATGCACTGCTGTCAGCCTCGACGTCTGGCGAGCTGATGCTATGGGATTTGAACAGATGCGAGTTTGTGCGTAGAATTGATGAGTGTCTGGTGCTGGAGTGTGCCTGGATCAACGACGTGACGGGCAACTTGGTGTTATGCCATGGAAGTTTCATCAGCATGTACTCGATCAACGGCGACCTGCTCCTAAAGCAAGATGTAGGCGACGCGGGCGGTGGCGACATTGTTTCTGTGGCCTGCTACGAAGGGGCTGGAAATGAGTGGCTGGAGCGGGACATCATCTTTACAGGGCACCGACGGGGAGTGGTCAAGGTGTGGAGCAAGGTGGTGCGAGACGGGCGGTTCGAGCTGGAGCTGATCAGACAACTCAACCATACCGACCACAAGCGGGGGGATGGAGGAAATGTGACGGCGGCAATCAGCTGCATATTGGCCATGCCGCAGACACTCTACACTGGGGACGAAGATGGCCAAGTGGTGAGTAGTGTATTGTTCGTTGTTGGGCGACGAGTTTGCTAACAGTGTGTGTGTGCAGTACGAGTGGAATTGCGTGCATCGGCATTAGGTGGAAAAAGCAGCAGGCATTCTGATTTGGAGATGTGGTCCCAGCCTCTCTCGTATTGAGGGCTGGCATACATCTCGCTTTGCATAGAGTGGTCAAGGGTGGAAAGGAAGAAAATTCATTTACAGGGTGCAGATAGAGAGAGAGGGTCCGGGTCGGGCAGGCGCTTGGACAAGCCGAGTTGGAAGGAAGGAGCGGGAAGTGGGCGTAGCCAATTAAGGGGCGTCTTACACGTGGAGCCAAGGCGATACTGTCGACCCCATTTGGACAGCGGAGAAAGGTTGAAAGGCAGGCGCCAACAGTTTGACGCGGTTGCGGCTGACAGTTGCAGTTTGCAGCTGTTTCCAAGGCAGGCAGACAGGGTTCACGTGTGTCGAGACTGCCGAGGCGGTTGGTGGGGAGCCGGGCAAGCCAAAACCGAAGGAGGCAGGGGCGATTGGCTGCAGTGGCCGCAGTTGCCGGGCAACAGCACGCGTTGTCTTGTTTTCACAAATTAAATAAGTGGGGCCCGGACGTCTTAGGCCCTGCCACGCCTCTTATTGCAAACGCCCCTGACCCAACCTCTTTTCTCTTCTTACATTCTCCGATTCCTCTCCTGATTTCACCCTCTCAGTCCGCACTTGCAGCCCCAGTCTTCACTTCCCAGAAGACCTTTTTCCCTTAAGTCAGTCTCGACTCTCGACTGCCTCGGTGGAAGAGAGTTTTGAGACGCCTCCAGCCTGACAATCTGGACTTTGACGCCCGTGTCCCAATCCCTATCAGTATCTTCCCGTCTACATATCGAAGTGAGGCAGCCTCAGAGCAGACTGCCGACTATAGGCTAGGGGGAGAAGCTCAGGTAACAGCTGGTGGTCGCTTCGGACGGGAAGATACTCGATATTCGTCTAGACAAGACTACGATATCAACGTCCGGGACGACCGTCGCCAAGCTCGTCAAGACATCAACACCAACATCTACCAAGGCCAAGATCGTGTCCGAGAGGATCGTGCCCAAGTCGATATTTCCCGTGAAAGGTGAGCGGACTGATTGATGATTTGTGGTGCTTGAGAGCCAATGGCTAACAACAAATGACAGATACCCAGACCGACGTGCTCCTTTGGACAACCAGGTCGATATTGAAGTTGGTGGACCAGCACGCCGCACAGACGTTGACGTAAGCTACGATCAGCGTCAGAAGTACGAACAAGTCGTTCAGGACCAGCTCGATATCACCGAGCAGGACTACCGCCGCCGTCTCAGACCTACTGTGGACGTAGAGTACGAACGCCGCCGCCCAGCAACAACAGAGGTCGAGACCGACATCCAGAAACGAGACATGGGTTACTACGACGACGAGGGTCAGTACCACAGCTTCCGCCGCGGTGTGGAGCGTGCTGCCGACCGCATCCTGCACCCCTTTGATCCTCCGCGTCGCCGCATTGACGAGGTCCGAGGTGGCGATGTTGACGTCGAGGTCACCGGACCAAGACGCGTTCGCGAGGGCTTGACGGAGAATGTTCGCTTGGTCGCTCCCCGCCGATCCGGACGTGACGGCTTGGATACGATCACCATTCCGTGCCACTTCATCCGCATTGGAGACTTGCTCATCCTTCAGGGCCGCGTGTGCGAGGTGATTCGGATCAGCATCTCTTCGTCTACTGGACAGTACCGCTTCCTTGGTGTGGATCTCTTCACCAAGAAGCTTCAGGAAGAGAGCAGCTTCGACAGCAACCCCGAGTCGTCGGTGTATGTGCAGAGCATGTTGGGCCCTGTCTTCAAGCAGTACCGCATCCTGGACATCCGCCAAGACGGCCTGATCGTGGCCTTGACCGAGAGCGGTGATGTCAAGCAGGGTCTCCCGGTCATTGACAATGGTGGGCTCTTCTCCAAGATTGAGCGTGCCTTTGCCGATGGCTGTGGCAGCGTGCGTGCACTGGTGATCAACGATGGTGGTCGTGAGCTGGTGGTTGACTACAAGGTCATCCACGGCTCGAGATTGTAAGGCAGGAGAGAGGATAGGTGCAGATGGGTGATTGTTAATGGAGAGAGGAGGATTATGAAATTGCATGGAAACAAGTACGGGTGCAATGTTGGGTTCGGTGTGTTGGGACATGTGCATAGAGCTGGCTATTGACAATTTGGCCGCCGACGACATGGAACAGGCCGTCGGCGCAGTCATGTACATGGACTAGGCGCAGGTAGTTTGCAATAACATTGAGTGATAGAGGTTTTTGGTTCGTGGCTTGCACTTGATTAAAGTAGAAGACCAGACAAGGTGCAGTTGAAAGTAGAAGATGTGACAAGGTGCAGTTGGTTAAAGTAGAAGACCAGACAAGGTGCAGTTGATTAAAGTAGAAGATGTGACAAGGTTCAATTGATTTAATTACAAGATCCGTATATAACTTTGACTCAACACAAGAAGATCTGATGACATGGCATCTGTAGAATCAGCAAAGAATACAGTTGTTGGTACAGGCAGGGGAATCAAGGTCCTGTTTTTGTTTTCTGTTTCCTAGAACTTGCCACGCAAGGCCTGCTCTGCCATCCTGGTCGCGGTCAAACGCACCGTCTTCCACAAGTTGCCAAAGTCAAAGGTACTGGTGAAAGTCTCGATAAAGCCAAAGGGCAACATAGCGGGGATCCAGCCCTGAGCAAGCTCAAGGGCATAGCACTTTCCAGGCATAGTGTAATAAACCACATCCCCCCTACGCAAATGATTCTGTTGACCAGGCCCATAAACAATAGGCTCCAATGAGTGAGCATAAGCAACATGCTCTTCTCCTTCCAAGATGGTGAAATAGTCATCCGCCAGATGAACACCCGAATGACCCCCAGTCCACAAAGGTGTCCCGAAGAAGATCAGATACTCAGTCAGCGAAGCATGCAGGATGACCATATTGCCCATGGCCCCGCCGGCATTGTTGAAGAACCAGTCCTCCGGTGCGAGGGTGGGCGTGATGGCGTCGCCGTATTCGGCGCGCAGGGCTGTGTGGATGCTGGAGAGGAGGGATGATGTTGTTGATACTGTCGTTGTTGATGTATTGGCATTGGCATTGGTGTTCGCGGCGGCGGCAATGGCGGTTTGCGAAATGGACTGCAGCGTCTCGGGCGAGAAGACGTACTGCTTGTGCAGCCAGGTCTTGTCGGCTTGGTACAGCACGGGCGCGAGGATGGTGAGGACAAGCATGAATTTCGGGGACAGCAGGATGGAGGCCATCTTGGGTGTGTTTTTTTCCCCTTCCCTGTTCTTATGACTGTTGTTGTTGTTGTTGTTGTTGCTGTCGTCGTGTCTTGTGCTGTGTGTTTATATCAAAGAAAGGAAAAAAGCAATCTAATTGTCGATGGTGGTTTAGTATCAGTTGTATTCTTCTTCTTCTTGTTGTTGTTGTTCTTCTTCTTGGCAGGGGGTTGGAACGAAGCCCAAAAAAAAAGATGGAAATTAAACAGACAAGGCTAAATTATCAAGAGGGAGATAGATAGATCATAGATGCATTGGATATTGGGGGGGAAAGGAACAACGC
This sequence comes from Chaetothyriales sp. CBS 135597, assembly GCA_003709825.1. NCBI lineage: Eukaryota > Fungi > Ascomycota > Eurotiomycetes > Chaetothyriales > Chaetothyriales sp. CBS 135597. The sequence continues at coordinate 964,636 of QQXN01000003.1, read as the reverse complement.
GGGGAAGGGAGAATGGACCTGACTTACACGATATTTATTTTATCCAACCTAGCAGGAGCAATGGAGAGAAAAAGAAGGAAACTGCGTTCCCTCCCTTCCTGTCGTGGACTAATACACACTAACACGCTTCAGGCAAGAAACGCGGGTCCCGTTTACCGGCTCTAGACCAGCCGAGTCGGATCACATGTTTTTGGCAATACACAGCAGGTACCGTAAGATTACCGGCTGTTGGGTTTCAAATTTCACGCTGCGACACACGACAATGACATGACATGACATGATAGTAACTGATTAATGACCTACTTTTACACTGCTTGCCCTTTTGCACGGGGCATGTGATGGGGGAAGGAATCGCGGCTGCCTGGCTGCTGGCTGTCACTCCCCCACATTTTTCCTCTCTCCCTCTCCCCCCTCTCTCCCACTCTCGCTTTTCTGTCTGTAATCTCTATTCAGTCCCTACAGAATGGCAGGCAAGAGACGGGACTGCTCGCCGGCAAAGAACTTCTTCGACTCCAGGCACCGCTCACTGCGGCAGCCCTGGCAGCGTAGGCCCATTTGGCGTGAGCAGGCCTGGCCACTGCGTAGATGATCGGAGGCGATGTCGGCCAGGGCCTTGATGAAGATGGGGCTGCCGTTGAGGCTCTCGGCACGCTTGACGCCGGGATGGCCGTTGGCGTCCTCGTGCAGGACTTCCTTGTCGATTTCATACAGCGTTTCAATGTGATCGCTGGTGAAGGCGATCGGGACGATGACCAGGTTGTGCTGTCCGCGGCTGACGTATTCCTTGACTGTGTTGCTGGTCTGCGCCCCCAGCCAGGCTGATGGGCCGACCTGGGACTGCCAGCAGAGCCGGTACGGGTTGGAGAAGTTGAGCCGGCGCATCACGGCGTAGACAGTGGCCGCAACCTCGGCCGGGTATGGGTCGCCCCGGTTGACGACGCTCATGGGCAGGCTGTGGGCGGAGAAGAGCAGGACGACGTCCTTGCGCTCGGCCTCGTCGTATTCCGCCAGCTTGGCCTCGATGTTGTGTGCAAATGCCTCCACCAGGCCCGGGTGTGCTGGCCACCGGTCGATGACGCTCCAGGTGATGGCGCCGCTCGGGTTCTCGTCGCCCGTGGCACGTTTGCCTTCGAGTCTGTTACGCCACTTCCACAGCTCGTTGAGCGAGCTGCCCGTGGTCGAGCAGGAGTACTGCGGGTATTGTGTAAAGGCAACGGCGCGGCCGCCGTGGCCGTTGCCAAAGCCGTCGGCCAGCATGCGGGCGTAGGTGTCTTCGGTCAGCGGGTTGGCGTAGCGGAACATGACGTACGGCTTGTGCGGCGCCGTCTCTGGGTTCGTCTTGTCAAGGATCGCGCACATCTGCTCGGCCTGGTACTCTGACCACTTGCGAATGGGCGAGCCGCCGCCAATGTCGGCGTACTGCTTCTGAATCTTCGGCGTCCGTCGCTTCGAAATCAGCGGTCCGAGGTATGGCTGTAGGCGACCCAGCGGGATCAGGTCACCGTCGGCGAACAGGCGGCTGAGGAAGTCGCCGACCTCGTCGGTGGTCGAGGGCCCGCCCATGTTGAGGAAGACCATCGCCGTCGGTCCACGGGCTCCGACTGCGCTCTGCGTCACCGGCGGCGCCACCGTTGCGAGCGTCGCGGCTTTCTGGAACACATTGCTCACTCGGCTCTGCCGCAGGGCATGCCGTGCCGACAGCGCTGTGCGCGACGCGGCTCCTGCTGAGGCCAACATTGCGGTGCTGAGAAACAGCGAGATCAGGCAGTCGATGACTGCGGCGATAAATGGCGGTGGTTGCCCAATCAGAGGCGACACATTTGTCGGCTACGCGAGTCATCTCGCTGCGTTTAACATATTATCATGAGTCAGGAGCAGGTTTGTGACGTCATCGCATCTTCAACCCCAAAGTCAAACATATCATCAATTCCTGACACAACTATGAAACTGACATTCTTTCTCAAATCCTTCCCAGTACCAACAGAACGACCACTCCAAATACTCAGATCTGCCTCACCATTCCCGTCCCTCGTTGATGTCGATAATGAGGTTGTTTTGCCTCTGGAGGGTTAGGAAGTTCACTACATCATTGGGATTGATGAGATACTTCTTGTCATCCTCTAAATCATTGTCTGCAGTTTTTCCGTGGTCAGCAGCATCATAAGAGCAGACAGCATGAAACTCACAGAGGAAGACAGCTGTGAAGTTTGACCGGTCAAGGAGCTTGTACACCACAAGGGGGCGAATCTCAGGCCCCATGTCCACTAGGTCATCAAACTCTTGTACCTCACAACGTGCTCTAGCAGAGCCATTACTAGTCTAGGTCAGCATCAATGGCAACTATCTGACAGGCAGAACAACTCACAATGGATCAGAGAACCAGGTTGCCTTCCATGCAGAGAACTTGGCTTCAAATTCCTTCACTAACTGTGGGGATGACTCAAGAACTTTCTGGTAGGTCTGGATTGCTGAGTATGCAGCAGCTTCACTTGGAGGGGGGATTGGATTATTTGGATCCCTCATCCGGGGAACCTGTGCATACTCCTGTGAGGAGTTAGGTGCTGAATTGGACATGACTTGGGTGTGGTATGAGATAGCAATGGTCTGAGGTTGCTATCACATCACAACAACAACAACAAGAACATGGGCAGGAGAAGGCTGAGGTCCTTGAGACCAGTAGTGATGGTATGCCTTGAGAGAATAGGCTACCGCCGAGCCGGACTTAGTCCGGGTGATTGAACGGCGCGTCCCACGCTCTAAGTTTAGAGCCACTCGCTGTGCATAACTTGGCCCAATCCCGAATTGGACTAGTGGTCAGCATTAGCCTTCGCACGGCCGTGTCTCGTCCACTGTCTCGATCGTCTCCAAGCCAATCGTAGATTCATGGGGAACCATCCTGAAACTACAAGTGCCAATTGATGTGTCTATCACGCCGCCCTTAACCAGTCAATTACATGCCCAAGCGTGGAATTCCCATGACACACTGCTGAGCCGCCATGTCCGAGCGGCCGATGAAAGCTACTGGTGATTCCTCTGGAAAGCGGGGTGGGCCATTGCAAGGACGCAGATCTGGGTTGGACGTCACCCGCCCATCAAACTGACGGGCGTGCTTTTCTCTATTGGCAGCCGATGTCCTCCAAATTCTAGACACTGAGATAGCCTCTTTGGAAGGGACCACCTCAGACGGCTTTTGATGCAAGGGACCATTGGGCGCATGGTGCTGCATCGGACCCACGGTGCAGATGAGGTCTCTAGTCATCGAGGAATGGTGATCGAAATTTTCAAGCAATCAAATTCATGGCATAACTATCAAACTCCAGCCGTGACATTCTTCTCCAACTTCTTCCAGTGTTCCCGCGCGGTTTGACAATGACAATAGAGCGAACAGACAGTGACAACACAACAACCAGACACAACAGAACAACCAGATAAACAATTGAAAGGACCGTAACCAGATTGAGCTTACCATTTCCTCCTCTCATTGATGTCGATTATGAGGTTGCTCTGCCTCTGGAGGACTAGGAAGTTCAAGACATCCCAAGGATTGACACGAAGCTTCTTATTCTTCTCTAGAGCATTATCTATGGTGTTTGGTTCATGGTCAGTAAGTGGCATGATACCCTGGGGCAGACAGCTTGAAACTCACAGAGATAGACAGTTGTGAAGTTGCGTCGGTCAAGGAGCTTGTGAACGACAAGGGGAAGAATCTTGGGACCCATAGACAGTAGCTTCTCGAACTCATCCACATCACAACGATCCCTAGCAATACTTATTTCAAGGTTAGCATCGTTTCTCTCCTGTTTTAATCAAAGTTCAGCTTACCTCGAATGACACGAGGACCAGGTCTTCTTCCATGCGGAGAACCTTGCCTCAAAAGCCTCGACCAATTTTGGACATGACCTGAAGAGTTTCTGGTAGGCCTCCATGGCTGCGATTTGGGCGGCCTGACTCGGTGGGGGAATCGCTTCATAAGGCCCCATGTTGGGAACCCGTGCGTACTCAGAGGAGCCGGGCAATGCAGTTTCGGGTGCTGTATGCGACATTAAGCCGGTGCGGTGAGGGTCGGAAGTTGTTTGAGGCTTCTTTTGAGAAGAAATTGCAACCACGCTGTGTGACTTGCCGGATCCTGATTCGTTGTTTCCATTAGGAGGCTCGGGCAAACCTATCGTGTTGTCAGGATGACCAGGAGGGAGTTTCCCATATCCGTGCTGGAAGATCGGGTCATCAGGATAGTGTGCAGCTAGAATCGCATTTCCTTCCTTGCCAGGGTGTGACGGGTGATCAGCTGTTCGGCGCCAGCGCTGATAGATCTTTCCATACCTGACTCCGGGGTTCCTGGACCGATAAGGCCGAGTGTCCTGCAGTGCCAATCGATTATGAGCCACCAATATTGAATCAGCTAGTTTTGAAGAGCAGCCCAAATGAGGTGCGGCGTCAAGCTGAGGATTAAACCGACGATGAGCATGCCGGATCTTTGCGTCCCTATTCGCGTACTCCCTTCCGCTCCGGGTTACCAACGTCAGTGGTGCATCCGCAATCCGGTAGAGCTCGACCTCTGCATTCTCATCATTACATGGTTCATAGAAATATGTTCTATCTAAACCCAAGCTTGTTAGTTCGGAGATGATCAGGGTAACTGGCGTGTGCCAGTGTGACTCACAGAGTATATTCATCTCATCCTCGGTTCCCCCGTCGATCCAGCGATTTGTATGCCAGACGGACCACGCGAAACAGTTGAAATCATCGGGGGCGATCTGGACCCCTGTGTAGAGACCTGTCAAAGGCCAAGTCCGGAAGCTGCCAAGCTGGGCGAGGTTGGGGAACCGTTCCGGGCCATTTTGGAAAGAGAGAAGCTCGCCCTCGAGTGGTTGCCGGGTTTTCGAGATATCGGGATTATGTCGAACCGCACCATCGTTAGATGGGTGGCGGGGGTGAGAAGGCGCTTGCATGGTAAAGGCCCGAGACTTTGCGGGGAATTGGCTGTGAATCACAACAGGACAAAAGGTTTGACGATGGTCCTGGTGTCAGACATCAATCCGTGAGCATGTTCTTGAGCCCTTATATGTCGTCGAAGACATGTGAACCCGGGCATGTTGCTATAATTCTTGTTGGAATCTAAAAATGTCTCACCAAGGCAACCAGGTTGCGACCTTCTGGCCACATTGCTTCCGCAGTCAGGTGCAGACGCCCATTATGTTTGAGAAGGGCTTCCAAAGCGGCCAAAAGGTCTTTTTCATAGGTGCTCCGTGTGAAGGTGTGGCCACGACTTCTCCAGTCTGAGCACGCGCTTGGCTCAAAGACGAGGATATTGAATCTTGAATGGCGGCTATTAGGCCTCACTGCTGCCTGGCGCCAGGCCACCCAATAACTGGTCATGCATGTCGTAGGACCTGTTGCAGGTTGTGTATCAGGCTCATAGATATTCGCAGGAAAGGGATTAATTGTGGGTTAACACTACCCAAATCTGAAAAGTACACCCAGAACCCCACAATCATCAAGCTCGTTGTCCACTGCCCTCATGGAGAACCAAAAATTGTATCTCCACATCAATACTAAATGATGAAGCAGGCAAATAACAGGGCGACTGGCGGCAAGGTACGTGTAGACAGTGGCCCTCTCCGTAGTCGCCTGTAAAATTTCAAGCTTGAAACTCTATCTGGATTTGAGTGCAACCACTTGACCCCTCTCGCACTAGGCCCACATGGGAATAGCGCACCTAGTCGTGACCGTTCTGGTCTGCCAGGGCGTTACCCCTTAGTTACAATTCAGTCACAATCTACACGTGTACACGTGTACAGTACAACAGTTACAAAATCAACCGCGCGCTTTGTTACCGTCCAGTCGACCAATCAAATACCAGCCTGTCTCTAAATTTAGTAGCTTAGGTGATTCGTCAATCACACCGAGAGCCTTCCACCTTTGTCCCTGCCCCACCTCTCTGCTGCGCCGCCCTCTTTCATCGTCGCTCCTTCAGCCCATCCAGCAAAGGATCCAGAAAGGCCATCAGAATGCAGGCAGGCAGTGAGACCTCCCTACCGAGTCAGGAAGCCATCAATTCAGCCGACAGCCTCTATCATGACATTCAAGACGCATTTCCTCTAGCTGTCAGACATTTCGAGTCCAGATGGACAGCCTGGCAGACAGTATCCCAGGCACAAACAACGCAAAAAATCTCCGCAAGGTAGTGTTCTGTCCTCATACTCCTCCCCCCTCTTTCCCCTCGAATATAATACATTAACTCTTATGAATCAGCAGTATTAGTGCAACCGACGAGTTCAAGGCCCTTGAGAGGCTCGGTCCAAAGATTATTCCATTCATTGTCTTCAAGCTTGCAACAGACACAGACCAGAACTTCTGGGGTGTATTTCTCTGTAGGTATCAACTTTCCCTTCGGAGCCCATCCCACTGACCCCAGCCAGATGATAGGCTTGAGAACGATTCCAACTACCGTGTGGAGCTCAATAAGGCCACTATCTCAGAGGCGCTTCTATCACAGTGTAGTTGTCAGATTGTTGAGCTGAACTACCAGCGAAACAATATTGTTCAAGGGCAGATCAAGGCCTGGACTGACTACTATTGGAGAAATAGGATTGAGAGTAGCTCATGCTACTTCACTCTTTGTGAGGAGTATTTGGATCTACTTGAGATGGGGACAAGCATTATTGCTCATATTATGGTTGGATATTATAATAATTCAAGTGGATACTGGTTTCAGCTTCTACATGAGATTATTCATGGCCGCCAGATGGGTGCACACATGTACCACAAGGGGGAGTTATTTAATACATGGTCTCAGTGGTTTGAGGAAGGAGAACATGATCAGTCACCACTGTATATGCCAACTGCCCTGGATCAACACATATATGGTCATGTTTCTTAGGTAGGATCACTGGATTCTGACTAGAGTTTCCCATGATTATCAATGCAGAGACTTGATCATTTCGGACTTTTGAAGTGCTTCTATTGATTTCTACGGTGGCTTTTAGAGGCCTGAGGCGTTTGGTTGAGTTCCAATAGCATCAATATTTTCTCATGCCATTCAGCCAGCGCATTTCCTACTTTCATCCTCTTCTTCAGAACGCCCAACAGACATCCAGACAGCATGCAAGCAGATAGTCAGGCCTCAGCGCCCAGTCAGGAGGCCATCAATTCTGCTGAGAAGCTCTACCAGGATATCCAAGCAATTTTCCCCAAGGCTATTACAGATTTCGAGGCTAGGTGGGCTGCGTTGGATGCAGTGTCTCGCTCACAAGCAACACAAGCAATATTTACAACAGATGAGTTCAAAGCACTTGAGAGACTTGGTCCCAAAATCATCCCGCTCATCATCTTCAAACTTGCAAAAGGCACAGACCAAGACTTCTCTGGGGTCATTCTCTGTAGGTGTTGACATCATCATCATCATCATCATCATCATCATCATCATCATCATCATCATCATCATCATGCAGTATACATGGTATCATCTCTCTAAACCCTTGCCAGATAACAGGCTCGAGAACGACCCCGATTATCGTGTGAGCCTAGATGAGGAGGCCGCCACCCTCTCAACGGAGCTTCTAGCACAGTCTCGAAATCAAATCATTGAGCTGAACTACCAACGCAACAACCTTGCCCAGGAGCGAATTGAGGCCTGGGATGAGTTCTATCAGATTAATTTGATCCAAAGTAGCTCAGAATACTTCACACAAGGCAGGGAGTATTGGGATCTACGAAAACTAAGAACAAGTATTATTGCTCAACTCATGGTTGGATATTATCATAACCCATCAGGGTATTACTTTCAGCTTCTGCATGAGCTTATTCATGGCCGCAAGATGGGTACATTTGAATTCTATAAAGGAGAGGTGTTTGACACTTGGTGCCAATGGTTTGAGGAGGGAGAACATGACCAGGCACCTCTGTATGTCCCCACAGCAATGGATCGTTGGATACTTGATGGTGTGATTTCTTAGGTAGCAATTCTCTCCTCTGACTACTAGAGTTTTCTCTGATGTGCATCAATACCGAGAGACCTTGACATCTCACACTCTTTGAAGCACTTCATGGATTTATACGGTGGCTTTTAAAGCCCTGAGGCGTTGGGTTGAGTTCCCATAACAGGATTTTTCTCATGCTATTGGTTGTAACGATCTTGACATCAGTCAGCCCATTTTCTGTCTTCATCCTCTCCTTCAGAACAGCCAGACATCCAGACAGAATGGAAACAAACAATCAGACCTCACCACCTAGTCAGGAGGCGACTGAGTCAGCAGACAAGCTCTATCAAGACATTCAAGCAGCATTCCCCAAGGCAGTCAGAGATTTCGAGGCCAAGTGGGCTGCGTTGGAAGCAGTGTCTCACTCACAAGCAACACAGGCAATATCCACAACAACAGATGAGTTCAAGGCACTTGAGAGGCTTGGCCCAAAGATTATCCCATTCATTGTCTTCAAGCTTGCAGTAAACACAGACCAAAACTCACATGGAGTGTTCCTATGTAAGTCCTGAATTTCCTCCTCTCGTCCTATTGAATATCTTGCTAACTTTAGCTAGATAACAGGTTAGAAAACGACGCCAAGTATCGTGTAGAGCCAGATGAGGCAGCTGCCTCAGATGCTCTGTCACGGTGTAGCAGCCAGATTGTTGAGCTCAACTACCAGCGTAATATGATTACTGGAGAGCTTATTAAGGCCTGGGATGACCACCATGCAAGCAATTGGCTCAAAAGCAACACAGGGTGCTTCATTCAGTGTGAGCCATACTGGGATCTACTTGAAATAGGAACAAGCATCATTGCTTCCATAATGGTTGCATATACTCAGCGTCCAGCAGGATTCTGGTTTGAGCTTCTACATGAGATCATTCATGGCCGCCAGATGGGTGCACATATGTATCAAAAGAAATTCATATTTCAGGCATGGAGTCAATGGTTTGAGGAGGGCGAGCAAGAGTATGCGCCGCTCTATATTCAGACTGCCATGGACCGTCGGATATATGGCTAGCTGACAAGTTCCTCTCCTGAATGCAAGAGCTCTCCCTGACGAGTGTCGATCCTGGGTGTTGAACATTTGGAAGCACCTCATAGGATGGCCACGCGGTGCTGAGGAGCGTTGGGTTTTTGAGCCATCGTATTTCTGGTTCGATCGTCGCGAGATCGAACAAACCCGTTGCTCGAAAAAACCAACAGGGGAATCAATCTACAACATAATCAGGAATAGGTTCAAACAAGTCCAATATCCCACATTCATCAGAGGCAGCCTACTCATCACCAAGTATATTATAATCCATGGCAGTGGGGATATAGAGAGGTGCCTGCTGATGCTCACCCTCCTCAAACCACTGACACCATGCCTCAAACAAGAGATGTTTGTGGTACATTTGTGCACCCATTAGGCGACCATGGATGATCTCATGTAGAAGTTGGAACCAGTATCCTTGATGCTGGTTATATACAACCATAACATGAGCAATAATACTTGCCCCCATTTCAACTAGATCCCAATATGGATCACACTGTGTGAAGAACAATGAATTGCTCATGACAAAATTCTCTGAATGATGGTCAATCCAGGCTCTGATCAGGTCCTCAACAATATTGTTGCGCTGGTAGTTAAGCTCAACAATTTGGCCACTACACTGTGATAGAACCTCCTTTGAGGTAGAGGCATCATCTAGGCTCACTTGATAGTTGGGGTCATTCTCCAGCCTGTTATCTGTTCAGGATTAGCTAGAGAGTGTCCGAAGGGGTAGCAAGGTCGAGGCATACAGAGGAAGAGGCCACCGAGCTTCTGGTCTGTTGTAAGCTTGAAGACGAGAAATGGGACTATCTTTGGACCGAGTCTCTCAAGTGCCTTGAACTCATCTGTTGCAGATATTGTTTGTGTTGAGATTGCTTGTGTTGCTTGTGAAAGAGGAACTGTTTCAAAGGCAGCCCACCTGGCCTCAAAGTCTCTAACAGCCTTGGGGAAAACTGCTTTTATGTCATGGTAGAGCTTCTCTGCTGACTTGATGGCCTCCTGGCTGGGCGTTGAGATTTGAGTGTCTGATTGCATTCTGTCGCTGGCATCTGGTGGGTTTCATGGAGGGGACTTTGGTCTCATTTCCACTCCAACGAAATCTAGGCAGATCTGCCCGCAGTTAACCGTTCTCAAAGACGTCTTATACCACAGTCGCACCTTCCACCTGTGCTTCTCTTCTTGCACTGTACCTGCCTTCATCCTGGGGCCACCTCGATGGCAGCGTCTCCCACCGCCGTGGCCAAGCGGCCGGCCGTCGACGCTGCGCTGATGCCGCCACCGCCGCCGATTAAGAAGATCAAGAGACCGGCCAGCGTGCTTGATGAAGACGACTACACAGATGCTCTGTCTGACATCATCGCGCGTGACTACTTCCCCGGCCTGCAAGAAAGCCGCGCACAGCAGGAGTATCTGGCTGCGCTGGACTCGAAGGATGGAGCGTGGATTGCAGAGGCGGCGCACAAACTGAGGAACGCAACGGCGAGGAGACCTAGCACAACCCCCGCCAGCGCCCAAGTCAACAACAACAACACATCGACAGCGACGACAGACACGCCGATAAAGCCAGAGCCAGGCAGCACTCCTGTACCAGGCGCCGCCCCAACACTGCACCAACAAGCAGCATCGCCGAACCCGCCGCCGCCGCCGCCGCAACGCCTCGACACTGCGAACCTCTCTCTATCCGCGTTCCAGGCCCGCTACACATCCGAAGACAACGCATCGTTCAACGACGTGCTCGACAAGCAAAACGCGCGGCGGCGCAACAAGCACGCCTTCCTGTGGACCGCCGACCAGCGCATCCCCACCAAGGCCGTGGTCCTGCACCGCGCGAAGCAGCAAGAGCTCATTGCACAGCATGCCTCGGCCGTCGCCGCCGCCAAGTCCGACGGGCGCGAGCTGGTGGCCCTGACCAGCGGCGCGACCGACTCGCGCCCCGCGCAGCCCGACAGCTGGAAAGCGTCATCACCGCAGTCGCCAGCCAACAACCTCATGTTCAAGCCGGACTCGATCGACCAGGACGGGATGACGACGCAGCAGGAAGAGCGCGAGCGCCTGAGCAAGGCCGGCCCCAAGGCCATCGTGCTGGAGAACACCCGCTTCCCGCCGCTGCAGTATTATTTTGATTCTGACGACAACAGCCACCAACGGGTTCCAAGCAGCCCAAGCCTCAACACTGATATCATCAACAGTCGGCGCAACCCGGCGGCGGCAGCATCGACTGTCTCGTACCACGGCGGCGACACACCCCGGGTCAATGGCTACGCCTTTGTCGACGAAGACGAGCCTGCACACCCTTCCTATCGCGACCTCCTGGCCGGCCAACCCGCTGGCGATGAATCCCCAAACCCGTTCAAACTATCGTCGGCACGGCGGCGCGAGCTGCTGCATCACAAGCTCGTCGACGAGGCCAACCGGAAGAAGAAGCAGCAGCAGCAGCAAAGAGGGTTGTTAATTGGAGGAGAGTCATCATCATCCCAATCATCAACAAGAGCAGGAACCCCGGCGGCGGCGGCGGCGGCGGGCAATATGACACCCGCAGCAAGGAAACTGCTGGAAAATCTGGGAAAGACACCTACTTCTGCTACAAGAGGGGTTATGGTCATGGTCAAGCGGGAGCATTCTATTGACATTGATAGCAGCAATGCTAATAACAATCTCTGGACGCCTGTGCGCACACCGCGGCGACACAAGGTGAAGTAGAATAAAATCAAATTTAATTGAAAAAAAAAAACATAATAATTTAATTACTTCAACTTGCGTATATTTGTTTGTAGTAGATAGATATCGATCTCACAGCCTCCCGTGTATACAAACGAAAAAAAAAAAAAGAAAAGATAATTAAATCACAGTTGGGCAACTTCGAGAAAGGCTTCGATGACTCGCTGTTTGAGTAGCGCTTTCTTCTCCTGTTTTTTGTCCTTGCCAGCGGTGGTTGTGCTGGCAGAAGTAGTAGTAGTAGTAGTAGTACTGCTGGTGGTCTCGTGCGTGTCTTTGCTGCCGCTGCTACTACTACTGCTGCTAGATCGGATGATGAGCGGTGCAAAGACAGCGGCGTAGGCTCGGGTCAGATGCTGTCGTCGTTTCTCGGATTCAGCGGCGGCAACAGCAGCAGCAGCAGCAGCAGCAGAAGTACTACTGTTATCGCCACCATCTGACTGACTGTCGGTCCGTCTCCGGCGAATGGGCAGGTTGGCGAAGAATCGCTTCCTCGAGGCTGGCGAGAGGGTAGCAACTTTGGATTCTGCATCTGCGTCTGCGTGTGCATCTGGATCTGCTTCGCTTGGACCGGAAGAAAAAGAAGACGATGACTGTGGACGAGGTTGTTGTTGTGGTTGTTGGTGCCGCCGCTGCTGTCGCGATATTGCGGGGGTAGAGCTGGATGCAGATGCAGATGCAGATGCAGTGGTGGCGGCGGCCTTGAGCTGCTGCTGGATGAGATTGGCGAGCATAAAAGTGAGAAAGGTCATCGAGACGCTGTGCACGGGGGCCGCAGAGAGCGCATCCATGGCAATGGCTTGGACTTCTTCGGCTCCTAGCAGCGGCAGCACTGAGGACTTGTTGTCCGGCGCTGCCGCAGCAGCTATCTCTCTGTTGGTCTTGATGAGTGCGGATTCGATGGCGGTCCACATCGTCGCGGTGATGATGCCGCCGTCCAGCGAGGCGAGGAAGGACAGCAGAGTCTCGCAGACGACTTCCAGATGGACCAGATACGGCTCGTCTGGCTCGGCGGCCTTGTCTAGCGGCTGGGAAGTGTCGAGGCATTCGCGCACGTTTGCGAGATAGATATCGCGCTCTGGGCCACGGTGGAATGTCCACGTGGAGGGATCGAATGGCCAGACGCGCTCTGCCTCACTGCTGCTGCTCTGACTCCAAGGTGGAGCTTGGCCAGGGTGAAGCATGTCCCAGTCAGCTAGAGATCGCTCGGCAAGCGGCAGGATTGATTCGGTAAAGGCAAACAGTTCTCTGGGAGCCGAGTGGACGATTCGGGTACTGCTTTTGGACCCGGCGACTTCGTCTTCGGGCTTGGATATCGATCGGACACCGGATTCAGGGGCCAGAGCGAGCTCGGTGAGAGAGCGGTAGAAGCAGGTGGGAAGCCAATTCGCTTTGACAGGCAAGAAGTGGTCTCGGCCGCCGTCAACCCGCAGGATAAGAATGTCGTCCAGCTCAACGGCGTAGTTGTTGAGTGCCGGAACGAGGTCGCCATGCCAGACTCGAACAGTCAGCTCGAGGACCTTGCTGTCACCGGGCTCCAAGGTCACCTCCAAGCCATCGGCGGGTGAGATAGTCAGCCACTCTGGTGTGATCGACCCACCCTCTTCCTTGCCCACAAACCGTGCTGTTGCTTCGATTTGCCCCGTGTTGGCGATGGTTAGTGATCGGTGTACCGCAACATCATACGCAACCGAGCCAAAGTGTACACCACCATTGGAGTCGCGGTCTGCAGACGGATCTTGGTCATCATGCTCATGATGATCGACCACGACGGTGATCGATGGCCGGCTTTCGTTCTCGGCCTTGTCAAAGTCCCGCACCAGCTCCTGCTGGATCTTCGCCTTGAGTTGCGGTACGACAGCATCGTATGTCAATGTGAAAACAGCGTCCAGTGGCTTGTGATCCGACGACAGCACATGCTGGTGCGAAGAATACGAATCTATTTCGATTTCGTCTCGATTGGAGTAGTTGTTCGTCTGAACGAGTTCGTCGTCGGGTCTGTCTTCGTCGGCTGAGTCGTACTCGTCGCCATACGCCAGGCCGTCCTCTTCGGGATCATAATCGAAGAGGACGTTTTGCTCTTCAAGGGCCTGAACGAGACCTTTTTTCGTCATCTCTTCATCCTTTCTGTGCACTTCAACTTCCTGCTTGACTTGCTCTTCGTATTTGAGCCGATCGGTCCGTGTTCTGAACAAGATACGGTCACACCAGCTCGGACTGCGTTTCTTTTCGCCAGAGTCGAACAGAGCCACACTGCCAACGTCGTATTTGTAGGTGGGCAGGAAGCCAATCTCGCCTTCTCGCCAGCCGTCGTGGAAGGCCTTTCGTTGCCGCTGCAGCGATCTGAGTTGGTCGTGTGCAAGTAACGATTCGATCGTGGTGATCAAAGATGCCGGGTCCGACTTGGGATCCAGCTGCTCATCATCGGCTTCACTCTCTGCGTCTGGAAGTTCAGCAGGATCGCTAGTCAGATCTACGTCGACATATCCTTTCGGACTGTCGACCCGGTGGCGAGTCTTGTTGAGTACGTCGTACTGATTACGGGCATGGAGGAGAAGCAGCCGGCGGATGTCGTCGCCGGGGATGTCGTCCAGGCGATAGTTGAGGTCGCCGAGCCAGAAGGCAACATCCTCGTCGCCAATCTTCTCATCTGTGCCATATTCATCGCCATCCACACTCACAGGGGCAAATCGTGTGCGACCAAGAACCTGTGCAGCGTCCCAAATGCGCCTGTCCAGGGCTGCTTTGTCAGACCCGGCTGCGAGATGGCAATTGATAAAGCAAACCCTGGTTATGCCCGAGAGTAGCAGCCGCACGCAGACCGCGCCTTTGTTCCCCAGATAGCCCATCAGACCAGTAGCCACACTCGTACAGCTGACGTCGCTTATCGAAGGCGCAAGGCTAGGCGAGGCATATATCAAAATAAGCAGTCCGAGTAGCTGCTGCTCAGCGACCTTCTCATAGCCATCTGGCAAGACTTGCTGCAGGGCTGTCTTCCACCTTTGAGCTGTACTTGGGTCTGTGTATGTCTTCATCGCCTCGGTTACACTAGAAATATCGACAACTTCTTGTAGACCGAGCACATAGAGATCAATATCGTCGCCGCCCTGTGGGCCCGTTGAAGCATGCCGCTGCCCTTGCGCGTTGGCACCCTCTTCCTGGGACACACCAACGGAACTCACCTGTGATACAGGTCTGCTGCTGCTGCTGCCGCTGCTGCCGCTGCTGCCGCTGCCGCCTCCGCCCTGTCCTTTGACAAACCAGAGCCCCAGGTCCTTCTCGGTGCCGCGTATGGCTGCCACATTCCACGAGCCCACCTTGATTTTGATGGTCTTCTTGCGGGTGAACTCGTCTCTGCGAGCCCAGACAGCAGCCGATAGTGACAACGGCTCCGACGGCCCGACGACAACTGCATCCTGATCTGAATGGTCATCGACCGGGAAGGCGCCTGGGGTGACAGTCGTCGGCATTCTTTATACCCCTACCAAGACTTTGTCACCGTGTCACTTTCATGGATACGCCGCTGGTGTGATGCAGCGGGCAACACCAGAGCCTGGACCCGGCCAGTCGATTTAAAACCGCAAAATCAGTAGCGACATCACCACTAAGAGATTGTAAACCATAGCATGGGCTCATCCGTCGAGCGTGTGTTTGTGTATGTCGATGTCGAGCCATCTCTGTAGATGTCTGTCGTCCCGTCCCAGTTGACTCCGCCGAACTAGGAAAGGTTAATTGTGGTTAAAATCGCGCTAGCGGATTTAGCGCCGTTAAGCATCGCACCATATGACGTCGTCGGTCTTTTTGTTACTAAGTAAACAACGCATCATGAGAACTGACAACGACAACTGACAATTCTTATTCTCTGTTGCATTCTGCATTCTACTGCCTGTCGAATCATCGATCTCTACTATGCTAAGAACCCACCGCCGCACCAACACAAACCATGAATACTCGGCCCGTGATTGATGAATCAACCGGCCCCGTTGCGCTGTCAGCGTCGTTCAACAACGATGCCAGCTGCTTCGCTGTCGGGCTCGATTCGGGCTTCTGTGGTCGGTGGTGGACTTGCCCCCAGGCCCGTGGAGGTTGCTTGCTGACGGTCGTGTCTAGTCTTTAATACCGACCCTTGCGAGCTCAAAGTCTCCCGTGGTAGGTTTGTACAGGCCTGGCTCCCTTTTCCCCGGGGGGGTTCAGTTGCTCACTCTGGCATGCGTGTTGATACAAGGAAAAGACTTCAATGCGGGCATAGGAAAGGCCGAGATGCTGCAGCGATATAACTACCTAGCCCTCGTCGGCGGAGGCAAAAACCCCAAATGGGCTCAGACAAATGTACTAGACCACCACCACCATCACTAGCCACGGCCCAACCACTGACCACTGGCGCTCTTCACTTGACTTGTCAATCGCTCTTCGCTCACCCATCTACTTCGTGCAGGTCATCATCTGGGACGATGCCAAGCAGAAGGCTTCCCTCACCCTCCCGCTCATGACGGCCGTGCTGCGTGTGCGCATGACCAAGTCTCGCATCGTCATCGCGCTCCAGAACAGCATTCACCTGTACAGGTTCTCCCAGCCGCCGGAGAAGACGGCCGTGTTTGAAACAGCCGACAACCCCCTCGGCCTGTGCTGCCTGGGCACCTCTCTGGCCGCATTTCCTGGCCGCTCGCCCGGCAAAGCCCAGCTGGTCGAGCTGGAGTCGGGCAATGTGTCCATCATCCCCGCCCACGCCTCAGCACTCCGCGGCATCGAGCTGAGCCGCGACGGCCGCTATCTGGCAACTGCGTCCGAGACTGGCACGCTGATCCGCGTCTTCAGCACGTCCAACTGCGCCAAGATTGCCGAGTTGCGGCGTGGCGTCGACCCGGCCTTCATCTTCAGCATCGCCATCTCGCCAGACTCAACCATGCTGGCCGTCACATCGGACAAGTCGACCCTGCACGTCTTCGATCTGCCACCACCACTGCAAAGTCCCCACCCCAGCTTCCGCCGCCGAAGCCAGTCCCCCAACATCACCAACACCAACACAGCCGCCGCCGACGAGGAGCCATCATCGAATCAAAAATGGGGCTTTCTCTCCAAAATCCCGCTTCTGCCCCGCGTCTTCAGCGACATCTACTCCTTTGCCAGCGCCCACTTTGAAATGGGCGACGAGTCCATCCAGGGTAGCTCGCTGTCCTACTTGCCCGCGCTGGGCTCGCAGCCCAACCGGCCGCAGAAGGGCATCCTCGGCTGGATCGACAACAGCACCCTGATATGCATCGGCACCGGGCGCGACGGGCGCTGGGAACGCTTCAGAATCGGCGAGCGGCCTGGCATCGACGACCCGGGCCAGCGGACCATCTGGCGCGACGGCTGGAAGCGGTATTTGGGCAGTTAGCACACTTACTGGCCAGAACCTGAAAATGAAAGAGGGGAGAAAAGTTTTGTTGAATTTTTGCGAGGAGGAACAAAAAAAAAAGAAATTGAGAGTTGCTTGGCTATATCATCTGCTTGGGATGGGGGATGGAATAGGAGTACGGTATGGTAGATTCGAGCAAGAGTAGACCAGGGCAAGGGGGAGAGAAAGGAGAGGGAGAGAGAGAGAGAAGAAAGATCAAAGTCCCGCGCTTCGACACATCTAATGAATAGATGTCGTCCGCATTCTTGATTTCCCGTGTCCCACCACCATAAGATTGTGTATGTGAACAATGTGATGTGGCATCTCCCGATAATAAATAACAACACCACGCCCCATCCATATCTTCTCCTTTCTTCCGGACCTCTCGACCTCCCGACCTTGCACCCGACACTGACTCCCTCCACACATACGTGACCAGATATGCAAACCAAACATAAGAGAGAGCGTGAGAAGAAAAAAAGAGGGGAAGAAGAAGCAAGAAATCAAGGACGGACAGACAGACAGACAAACGGACGGACGCCCACGCTATGATGATGGTCGGGGAAATAATAAAAAGAACATAACCCAACCATGGCCACCGCCAACTGTCTGGTGCATCGGCGGGTCGGTCCATGAGCTCGCTCCCCCTGTCCCCTTATAAAAAAGGATAAAGACCACATCCTCCTCCCCATGTATGAGTCCATCTGCGTTGCGCTTCTCAGCTCGGGAACTGTCATCCTCCTCCTCGACCTGTCGGTATCCAGCTGCCAAGCACACAAAACACACAATGAATGGGGCGGAGTATGTGTGTGTGTGTGTGTGTGTGTGTGTATGTGCGCGCCGCGGCATCTTTCAAAATACCATCCATTGTAATGGAACCGAATCAGTCGGTTGAAGGCGCAGCCAGCCCAGGAGGCGGAGAAGATGGAGGGCAGGTCGGGATGAAGCACGAGGACAAGATATGCACACAGCCACGCACAACTGATACGGCTGCATCAGCCTTCAGCAAGCTGCTGTGCCGAGCATCTAGCTCGCCCGTGCCGCGCCTGGATATTGGAACGCGCCAAAGCCGCCGGGGGTGATGTTGCCGGCAAATGCGTGGGAGGCGCCCTGAGGACCGGGGGTCTGACTGCTGCTTGCCATGCTGATGTTGGTGTTTGTCTGGGGCGTGCTCGGCTGCCCGTTCTGGTTGTAGACGACGGCGCCGTTCAGGTTGGGCGTGTTGGTGTCGCGCGACGGTGCAATCGCGGGCATCTGCGCATTCAGGCCCCATACCTGACCGCTGTACCGAGCCTCATCGATCGAGCCGTTGAAGATCTTGTCTCGCATTTTGAAGAAAACCTGACCCGTGAGTAGGGCATCTGAGCCCGCTTGGTGGGCCTGGCCGATTCGAGACACGCCCAGCTCCTCGGCAATGTCTTGCAGACCCATCTTGGTCCATATTCTCTGCAGGAGCTGCCCCGCCTCTGCTGTCAGTTGTTGATTGTTGTTGACAGAGCCCTTGCCCCCCGCGTGCTTCAACATAAACTTGATGTCGTACAGTGATGGGAAGAACTTGTCCAGGAAGCCGTGGAACTCCGACTCCTCATCAGGCAGAGCGTTGGTCCGCATCAGTTTGATCAGGTAGGCGAAATCATAGCCGCTGTGAAAGGAGATCCAGTGCTTCGACTTGTCAAGCACCAGGCCCGAGCTGATCAACAGCGCGCCGAACTTCTTAGGCTCGATACCTTGCTTGGCGTGCCGATCAAAGTCGATGCCTGCCTTGGAGAGCATTGCGGTTGATTCCTGCGCATACATGTCGGTCTCGAGCGAGAAGCTGAAGTTAAACTGCCACGCATATGGCGCCGGCGTCAGCGCTGAGTATGGTGTCTTGGCTGACGCGCCAGCATCCGGAGGCGGCAGAGTGCCATCGGCCTTGAACAGAGTGATGCCCAGCTGGATCATCTTTAGGAGGTCGACGTTGCACCGGAGCGTCTGGTAGTGGTAGTCTGCTTTGGTGGTGAATTGTCCAATCGGCCGCGCCACGATGCCGGGAAATTCGGTGTCCATGGCAATGTAAGGATATTCATCAATCAGGCGACGCAGCGCAGCCATCTCTTGCTCCAGGTTGTATTTCCACACGTTCCGTATTCTCGAGTCGTCCTTGCCGTCTCGCGCCTGTTGGAGGCCGTCGTACTGTTGGGGCTGGACAGGCAGCCGCCGGCCAAAGGCCAGTTGACCGCCGTGGCCCGCCAGCATGCTCGCGTCTCGAACCCCGCCATCAAAGGCCGCATTCAGAGAGCCTCCAAGAGCGAACGGACTGGCGCCGGACGAGGCCCCCGCGAAGGAGGGGGTGCCCAGGTGCTGGGGCGGTGGCAAGGTGCCATGTGGCTGCGAAGGACCGTACGACTGCAGATGGCTCTGCTGCGACGGGAAGGGAGCACCCATCGAGTGTTGATAGCCCCGTGGCGGAGCCATGGCTAATGATCGTGATCGTGGTCGTGATCGTGATCGTGGTCGTGTCCGCGACTGATTGACTGTCGGCGACGTTTACAGCTGGGGCATGGCGTCTAGCAACGGGCGTCGAGGAGGTGATGATGATATCGGCCAGAGATCGGCGGATCAGAGATGGAATGTGATGTGACAGAGCAACGATATCGTGACTTGTGGATGTTGTGATATTCCATGCCTCGTCCCACTGATTATGTAACTTCTTGGCTAAGCAACTACGCCAAGACACATGCTAACCCATAACGGCTAGCATTAATCAGAGCTTGGCACAGCGCTCCCCGGCCAATCAAAGCGGCTGCTTTTGCTCACAGCTTCAGGTCATCGCATCTCGACAGTGGACAGTGTAGTTGTGCTGCCGTTCTGCCGTCCACCTCCCCACCTCCTGCCTCTCGCCTCACGTGCAGCCTCCCGCCTCGTACCCTCCCGCCCCTCTCCCTCGTCAACCCATCAATTCCCGTCATGGCCGAGAACCCGACCGGCTTCAACCACAAGGAGTTCGTCCGCGCAGCAACAAGCAAGCGGTGGAGGGCAAGGGATCCATGGCAAAAGAAGTGAGCTCCCAGACGCATCCAGTTGATATCCCTTGTTCGACACTGACGCAGACCCGCAGTGAGGCGTGGAGATACACAGGCCCATTCACCAGATGGAATCGCTTCAAGGGCTCCTTCCCAGGATTTGGCATAGCCGCAGGCGCCTTTGCAGTCTACCTCGTTGCTGAGCAGATATTCTTCAAGGACACACACGGACACGGACACGGGCACGGAGAAGGCCATGGAGACGGACATCACTAAAATCACACCGCAGCCAAAAAACCCAACTGCCAAGAGAAGAGAAGAGAAGAGAAGAGAAGAGAAGAGAGGGCTTCAGCGGGTCGTCGGCATTTTTGTGTGCGAGAGGCCATTTCGTGCTCGAGAGCTCAACACCAAGTGCTGGATTGCGCTCTTCGTCGAGGATCTTGTGTTGTCCTCCTGGAAGCCTGAAGAAGCGCACGCGCGCGGCGAATGCTGTACATTTATGTTGATATGCCGGCAATTTATGTCTCCCCCAAGACCAACCAAAAGAAAGCATCGAGGATGCGGAATCCCGATTTCATGAAACATCATTTCTTGTATGATTTTGCTATCACTCTTCTGCACTTGGTCCTGTTACTACTGTCTTTCAATGAAGCTCCATTTTCTCAGGCAAAGTTGAAGAGCCTACAGGCTATGGGCGACCGCAGCCATGACAGCACACTGCGTATCACGGGGTTAGAGTTATATGTTTGTGAAATTGGGAGGAGAGCAAAGAGAAGAATTATCAAGAACAATAGTGCTAATGATACCACCCGTCGTTCTTGGTCCCCTCGTCCTAAGTTATAACTTCGTCCCCGTCACTGCTAACAATGTCATAAGTCATAACTGTACTCGTAAAGTTTCTCGTTTTCGTCGCTATCCAAACGCCGACTGGTCTAGGCGAAAGGTCAGGTGTGATTGCTCACTCAACACTCTACCCAGAGTGTTCCATTTGCGCTCCAATGGCAAGATGGGTTTGCTCATCAAGGGGTGGTACAAAACTGCTAAAGGGCGACAGGGGGAGGTATTCCAGAAATCGTCGATAATCGGCATGGTGTCTTCCTTCTGTCTCGATGGCCTGCGGACTCTCACCCACTAGTTCCCATATATCTGGTCCGGATTTGGAGGCCGGCTCCCAATCGATGGGGCAGTGGATGAATTCTTCCTCGCCATCGACCTCCATCGGATCTGCCTCGAGGTCGGAAGGAGACGGAAAGGGGAGTATGACCGGTGGCCCTGTTAGCAAAACGCCTTCCATTTCACCATCGTCAGAAATCGGCGGCTCCTAGCACAGATAGATCCTCCTGGCGCCAGAGACGACATTTCGACAGATGGGGCACTTCCAATCTGGCCTGCGAAAGCTGCCTCGCCACCTGCGTCGGGATTGTTGCACCTGGGTCCGGATTATTTCGCTGCACCAATGGCACATGCAGGCGTGCATGCATGGCTCCATTAGTGTGTCGATGCGTTGCTCGTTGCAGATTCGGCAAGCGATACTGACCACCATCTCCCTGCTCGTCAGGCCTGGAGGTCGTGATTGTTCGTCTATGGGATTAACTCGTGGCGGAGAAGACGATAGCGGCAGTTGTCCTGAATTGAGCGCGCTATGCGTTTGGCTGATTTCGGACGCCATATCTCGGGCCAGGTTCTGGATGTGTCTAAGCTCTTCCCTGAGCGCTCGCGCCTGAGAAGACGGGCTTCCTGGGGCAATCTCAGGCAAAAGTTGCTCCTCCATCTCGCGTTCGAGTCGATAACGGGCATTCTCAGCCTCTCGGAATCTGCTCCATGCTCTGGAAAACATCGACGTCAGCGGTGACTCCCAGTCCTCTGATGCAATCTCCTCGCGGGTGCCAAATGGATTGGGAGGCCAGGGCTGAGCCTGAGGAGGCTGAAGGTCGGTATCAACTGAATCTCTGTTGGCCTCGTCAGGCACCCCCGGCCCAAGGGAGCCCGGAGCCCTGGATGGCGGTGGAAACGACCAGGAAGGTTGTTGTTCTCCCAGCTGGGATATTATAAGGATTGCATTTTCGCGGGCCCAGTGGTCTCGGCATCTCGAGCAGTACTGAGCCCATCCTGTAGGATATCAGCAACCACAGTGGTTCTATAAACGCATGGATATAACCCTTACTCTCGCCGGTCATTGTCATACCAATGCCATCGACTGGGATGGAGTTAGTGACTGAGAATAGTATGGCAGCACGGCACAACGAGCATTAGGGTGTGAATACTGCCGTGGTAGTAGCACCGGAAGTAGCTGCAATGGGGAGGATATGTCCATGGGGAGGATGTGGATATGTATATGGGTAGAATATGGATATATTCATAAGGAGGATATGGCTCTGTACATGTTGAGTCGTGACTTACTGTAGGTTGGATATCCTCCTGACACCGGACGCATATCGGCACAGGAGCAGCAGACAGGCAATGATGTCAGTGCACAGCCTATTATCAGCTTGTGGTCACAGCTATCCATCTTATGCTTGTCCAGTGGCAGTCGAATTACACCCTTTGATCATACTATGGTCGGGTCGTTGCTATTGAGTGAGCTGGTTGTTGGGCATGCCCGGTCGGCCCAGAAAAACGGATATCAAGGCATCAGGAATGCAGGATCCCTAAGCTATTGTCTAAGATGGATCGGGTCTGCAGACTAAGAATGGGCTGAGACACGTTACTGCCGCTGATATACATTGATAGAATCGATATACGTGTTGTTAACTGCCGGACTGCCTGACTGTCTGCCCCGCCGGGCTTAGGATTTAAGCTGACGTCAGTGCCACACAAGGCTGAGTGACTCAGCCTCGTTGCTGTTCCACGTTTCACATCCGTTCGAATATGAAGAGTCCTGCAATATATCTCGACTCTGATAATTCAGCCCCCCTAGTCTGATGATACCGATCACAACGCTGGATAGGCCGCCTTCAACATGGATGGAGGACCTATGCACGCATCCACCTGTCGTATCTGACGCCGCCTCTGCGAGGACTAACTATCTTGCGCCAACACCATGGCGATACCGAAACTCAGGCAGTATCAATACCAGTCTCGCTTTGTTGCCTCTCTGGCGGCATTATTGGCTCTCCTACTCCTCTGCTCTGCCATTATAACACCCACTTTCGCCGACGCACACGAACTCGACACGGCAATTCCGCTAGACCCCAAGCACTCTGTCTTAGACGTCAGCTTAGGTGAAGAGTCTGTCGCGGAGGATGACGTTGGAGGTGCCTCAACTGAAGCCTATCTCAGCAATGGCCTCGGACGACGAGCTGAGGCCGGAGTATCTGCACTGGCAAATAATGCCGCACAGAACATGAACATCGAACTGGGAGAGACTCAGTTCTGGGAGTTTCCTGCTGCAGCTGTGAACGGGCCACACGGCACGGCTGGAACCGGCCTACCTGGGTCGCGGCTCTTGATCAGGGATGTTGAAGACGGCGACAACGACGACGACAGTCTCGCCTCAGAGCTGCAGAGGAGAGATGGCGGGCGCCAAGTCTGGATCTCGCTGAATACTTGCCTCCAGCCAAGCGCAAATGAGACGGCTGAAGAATCAAGCACAGCCGTGCCGCCACAGCTTGAGATGTACATTTCTGTATCAAACTCGAACTCGAAGCCGGGTCCCCAGGTTGATGACCCCGATCAGCAGACTGTCACTGTCGAAGGAGGCTACGGCCTTTTCACAGTGACGGTCAACTCGTCTGTCTATGTTGGCGTTACAGCACCCAACACGACGCAGTTCAGTGGCATCTGGAACTACGAGATTGCCGCTTCCATCGATGCGCCCTACCATTCAGCCAACACGACGTGGCCCAACTTGTACTTTGTGGACAGCGACAACCACGCCGCGCTTCTCATCACCAACGACACGACTGAAGCAGACTCCAACTCGACCATCTTCAAAGAGTGGATGTCTCTGAAAGCGCCGTATGGAATGTTTGCTATCCCTCATACGTCGCCGTCGCTCTACGCTGTGCGCAGGTCCTACTGCGGACTCAAGAACCTGGCCTCCATCTCAGCCAATATCGAGGGCGTCGTGAACCAAAACACTGGCTCGATGACCTCGCGTGGACTTGGGGGCAAGCCAAAGGAGCAATTCTACCTGACAAACCTGACTTCAAGCACCTCATATTGGGGCGTGCTGGCCATGCAGGGCAACTCAACCGCCAGTGGAGCAGGTGTCATTGGCGGCGGCGGCGCAGTGTGGGCGACGATGAACTTCACCACCAAGTCGCAACCCAACTGCGCGCTGATGTATAATCTGACATTCTGCTCCGAAGTGGCCTATGCCGTCCCAGCCAACCCCGTTCTCTTTCCTCCGCTAACCGGTGGCTACACCCAGCTGGCTGCGCTGTACGATTCATATGCGGCGAATATGTACAACTATTTCAACTACTCGCTGCAGCAGATTCCCTGCAATGCGACCTCGACGGCCCAATTTTCACTCGTCCGAAACTGCGACGACTGTGCCAGGGCATACAAGCAATGGCTGTGTGCTGTGACGATCCCGCGGTGCGAGGACTTCAACAACACGAGCTCCTACTTGAAGCCGCGCAACCTGGGCCAGGATTTCATCAACGGCTCCTCCGTCAGCATCTTCCCCCAGTACGCAGAGGGTGGGAGCCAACACGTGCTGCTGTCGGACGTAGCCACAAACAGTTCACGTAACTCCATCATCGATACAGAGATTCGACCTGGGCCATACAAGGAAGTCTTGCCCTGTAAAGACCTGTGTTGGGACCTTGTTCAGTCGTGCCCGGCTGCATTGGGATTCAGCTGTCCGCTGGCCCATGCCGGCCTCGAAGAGAGCTATGGGTCGAGGAGCAACGATTCAGGCGTGATTTCATGCAGCTACCTCGGAGCAGCCTACTATCTGTCGGGGGCCGAAAGGAGCGGCAAAAGTCAGGGCGTTGGTGTGATGGGCAAGGCCCTGGTCATGGCTGGCGTCGTTGCTCTTGCCTTGGCTGTCTAGTTGGCAGGCCGGCAGGTGGTGGGGCGAACACGGTTGGCGGTGTACAATAGTATATACACAGTAGAGAGACCACAAGGCCACGAATCAATGTCATGAATGAGTATACGAGGTTTGCACGGTCTGATCTGAGCATCATGATATTGATGAGTGAGTACTCGAGGTTTGCACGGTCTGGCCTGAGGATCATGATATGACTTCCCATCTGCTCCTTCCAGTATTTCAGAGGCCCCTTCCTTGGAGACAAGAGCAAAAGGCAAAAGTCCCAATCAATTAGTTGCATTTCGGCTGAGTCAGCTAGAGCGATAAATTTAGGTTAGCAAGTAGCCTGACTCTCTGACTCTCAGACTGCGCTCCCTCATCACCAAAGGATGGCCCATCTGCCACAGCCATGGCCCCGTGTTCTGGTCCTGTGCCGTCGAAAAATGCTCTTCGAGCTTTACGCAGCCTCGCCTTCGGCACACCGGGACTCGTCGTCGGCGCCGTGGGCGGGGTGTGTGCCCTAGCTGGGATCCAGTATGAGATCCAGGGCAAGATCCGCCTGGCCCAGGACATGGTCGACACCAAGCGGACGCTGGCGGCCTTGACCAGTGGTCGAGGCAAGGACCGCGTCAGACAAATGCTAGAAGCGGCCGAGAATGGCGACGACTTTCTCATCGACCGACACAGAGCTCAACGGCGGCGACAACGCCGAGAAAATTCGACGACTGCGCTTGCCCACGCCCACGCCCACGACGACGACGCCGACACGCTCTTGATGTTGAGAGCTGCCAGGCCCAGTGACACGCGAGGCTACATACACACTCCTCGCAGCTTCTATGAGCCCCCAGTCACAACCCCAATCACAACGCTCATACCACCGGAAGCTCCTCCTGCGTACAAGCTTAAGGCTGTTCAGGTGCAACCACAGCAGCGAGCACCAAAGCCCCATGTGCCACGTGGCAATCGTACCACCCTGCCTCGCAGCTCCGACGACCGTGTCCATCGATCTGCAACCTCTGCCAAGTCGTGGCGGCGTGCGTATGCATCAGACCAGGAGAATAGCCAGGCAGAGCGGATTCGCCGCGCCACAATCAAGACAATGAAGCCTAACAGTTACTCCGTCTACGGCCGGGACTCGCAGTCTCTTGACCTAGCCCCAAGATCCAAGACCGATATCGATACCGTGTCAGGCCGTGCGGAAGGTCTACCAGTTCCCACTGACAGAGCCAGGCCACAGGCAGATTTGCTCCAGCCTAATGCCACTGTCTCCGACATCTTCACCAGCAGCTTCATTGCAATTAGCCATGAGCAGTCGTCCAATGACCTCCTCGCTACACCCAACGCGTTGTCCCCCAATCTTGCCCCACGGCCACAAGCCTCCCGTCCTGGCTCGGTTTCTAGCCGCGAAGATAACATGGACCCAGCATTGTATACTTCGTGGCTCGAAGCCCATTCGCTCAAAGTGGACGGATTCCGAGGCTGGCTGAAGACATTGCGATCACTGAGAGTGCTGGAATCTAACACAGCTTCAGTGGAGCAAAGCATCCTTGAGATCGCGAGGATGAGAGGCGATGGTCTTATCGCCAAGCAGATTCTTTCCACAATAGACAAGCGTGTACAGGACACGCAGAAGGACCAGGCTGGGCTTCTTCCACCCCAAGGTCGAGTCGATGGGCAGGAGCTGTCTAGCGTGTCCAGATTGCCTGCATTCCACCTATTCGACCTGCCTCCGCCCTCGACTGGACTAGAGACATTCTCCCGTCTGTCTCATGCGCTCAGCGATGTTGACTACGATCGCTACATTCAGCTGAGCACTAATATCGCGAGCCGTCAAAGCCGTCTTGAAAGGGACATGGCCCTGGCATCGAATATGGAAGAGCTCATCTCTGCTGGAACTGCAGCCGACCTAAATTTGGCGGAGCTCTTGTTCCACACATTCTTCAAGTCATTGCAAGCATCATCCACATCCCGCAGGATACCAACACCTGCCATCCGGCTCGCGGCCAGTCTCCTTGGCGACGGCCATTCAGAGCGCGCTGCAGAACTCCTCTTCCCATACGGTAGCGAGGATCTAGTCAGTTTGAAGGATGCGTCGAGAGAGACCAAGGCAAGGATGCTTTATGGTAGTGCACACGATTTTCTTGCATGGTATGGCAGCAGGGAGGCACAAGACGTCGACAAGCTAGACCAAGCAACGCGCCAAACCTTGAAAGCAGCCACGGCCAGAGGCATCAACCTGGCCAATCTTCCTGTCGGGTATCTGCTTGCCCCCGTGATGCGATCACTCTGTGCAAGAGGGCATGAAGAGCGTGCCCACAAGCTGCTTAAGGATATCGAGCACGAGTATGGCATCGCGTTTTCAGATACGCTTGATGCGCGCGCAAAACTGATTATTGGATACGCCAACTTCAATCGGCTTGTGCCGCTGAAGAAGATGCTGGACGAATGTCATGCTAAAGGTGTGTCAAGACACCACCCGGCATGGTATTCCAGGCTTTTCCAGCAAGTATTCCAGAGGCATTTGCGGTGCAATCCGTTGACCGAATCTTATGAATTCCTCGTCCACGCCATGGCCTATTGGGGCCTGATGCCCACGCAGTCGGTTTCGTCCGTGTTGCTGTCGGAATGTTTGCGGCATGAGAGATATGACCTGATCCGAGAATATGTGCAGGCAGTGCGAGAATTATACTCTTTCATTGACCTGGGAACCGGTACTTCTCTACTGGCATGGCGATTTGGCAGAGTATGGAAAGAGATGCAAGCCTCGTGCGAGCAGATCTTCAAAGGCTGTCAAGCCCTTGCATATTGTGCCACTGATGACCCTTTTGGCAGCTTCTTGCGCGATGTGGTGGAGGAAGCCTCTCGGCTGAACATCTCAACGCGTCTGTCAGCATTACTGCAGGCCTCGGGTCAGTGTACAAATGTGCAGAAAGTGCTGCAACTGTCTTTTCCCGAGATCATTGAATGGGCTCGTGCCCTTGTGTCGGGGCCACATACTCAGTCTACCATGTCGGAAGCGCGCGAAGAGTTGTTGGTCCAACTGGGAGCGCTGAACAAGCTGAACCGGCTTTTGGGCGGCCATCACACCGCTGAACAGCCAGAGCATCATCCGCATCGCAATGCAAGTTTGATGAAGCGACCGAGCGCTCGAGGAGAGCGAGACGACGGTGGCTACGGTCTCAGGATCTTCCAGACCCCGAACATCTTGCCCGACCGAGACAGTCTGTGGAAGTATTTGGCCATGCATTATGCCCATCGACAGAGGAAAGGACTGCCGGCCAACCACGATCTTCTTCGTCATGTCTGTCAAGAACTTAGCCGGCTCCAGCGATCGTCAGAGGCGGCCGAACTCTTGGCCGCAGTGCATGAGAGTCCGTATGCGTCAGATGCCAAGGGCACTCCATTCAATGAGGATGTCTTGCAAGCCTGGCTTGATGTCGCAACAGCCTTGGATTCGCCCCTTGTGGCTACAAAGGTTCTGTGGGCGCTGCTCGACGCCGGTCCGGATGTTATTCTTTCAACCCCGCTTCTATTGCAAGCTGAGCACGCCTGTCGCCGAATACTTGACCAGGTCATTGCGAAGCGTCAGGGCAGGAATCCCTCGTCCTTCCAGGCGGACGCAGCGTACCTGCAGCCAGCTCTACGGCGTCGATACCAGCGGCAGTGGGGGATCAAGTCGAATGAAGAGCGACTGATGTGGAAGCGGTACAAGAGCTGGGATGAGACGACTGTGGATGTGCCGGTGGATGGCGAGTATGAGTGCCATGTCGAGCCCGCGACTGAGTTTCCCATTCCTGCGCATGCATAGAGATAGCAATGGAATATTGATCTTGACATTCATATTGACCTCGGTCTTGATTTATATTGATCTCGATCTGCTTGACCCTTGCTTGTGTCTCGCTCATCTGCGCCCAATCATGAATGCGGCACAGCACACAATCCCCACCCAACAGCGAGGAGCGGTGCGTGTGGGTGTGCGTGTGGCGTAGAGCGTGGAGCATACGGCATACGGCACTTATCATGCATATGCCATAATTAGCATCATCTCTCTACAAAGTGACCAGTCCTCTTTCCTTCTTTCTCTGAGATTAAGTCAAATAATAAATAATCGGAGGCCATTTAGTTCCTTTTCCTTTTCGTTTTTGTTTTTGTTTTTCGTTTCGGACACCGAATTGTCTGTTTCTCTTCTCCAAAGTAATTGTCCTTTTTTCCCTTATTTTTTTTTAACGCCGCCGCCGCCGCCGCCGCCATGAGCAGCGTCAGTTCCTCTGGTAATAATAATACCTCTGTTTCTACTGCTGATACTGCTACTACTACCACCGCCGCCGCCGCTGCTGCTACCACACCTGTTATACCTGGTCCAGACAAAACCAGCAACACCAATGATACTGATAATAATAACAACAAAAACGCTGCGGCCGGAATAAAACCACCACCACCACTTGTCCCCCACGGCGACAGCGATGACGACAATGCAGACAAATCCCAGCTCCCTGTCATTCTCTGCCTACATGGCGGCGGCTCGACCGCAACTGTATTTGTATGTTTTTGACGTTGAATCCAGTTGATTGACGAAAAGACGAAAGAAAAAAAAAAAAAAAAGAACGAAAGAAAGAAAGAAAGAAAGAAGCAAACTGACCGACGATTCCCATCATTTCATTTTTTTTTTTTGCAGAAAATCCAAGCGCGGCGCCTGATCTGGGCTCTGTCGACGCAGTTCCGCTTCATATTCGCCAACGCGCCGCACCAGGGCGCACCGGGCTTCGGCATGCTACCCGTGTTTGCCAGTTGCGCGCCCTTTTACCGCTGGGTCACGCGGCGCTGGACACTGGGCGCGGGGGATGTCGAGCAGGCTCCCGCGGACGAAGTCGCGCTGGTTGATGATGTGCTTGACGAGCTGGTCGCGCGCGAGTGTGGCGGCGACTGGGGCAGGGTGGTCGGCGTGATGGGGTTCAGTCAGGGCGCCAGGATCGTCGCCGGCTTGTTGTTGCGGCAGTTGCTGTTGCAGAAGCAGAAGCAGAAGCAGAAGCAGAACCAGCAGCAGCAGGAGTGTAAATGGAAATTCAAATTCGGTGTCATGATCGGGGGCCCGTACTGTCCGATTTCACTGATCGACCAAGAGGAGGAGGAGGAGGAGGAGGAGCGGAAAGTGACGGTGGAGGATTATTATGCCCTGCTCAAGAATATCCCCACCGTGCATGCCTGGGGCAGGGATGACCATGTCAGGAGTGGCTGTGAGCAGCTGAGGGCCATTTGCGATGGGGAGGTCTGCTTCCAGATGGACTTTGAGGGTGGCCATCATCTGCCCTTGAAGGACGAGGAGGCCAGGGACTTGTGCGATTTAATTCGTGCGGCTTGGTATCAGAGCGGTGGCGCGTTTGAAATTGGGCGGGGAGAGAAGTATTGAGATAGAATTTTTCTGTTGGTTTTTGGCTACATATATATTTCATTTCTACCTACCATGAAGAATATGCATGTATACACAGTGGATGGATAGGATCAGTTGATTGATTAGATACAGAGTTTGTCATGTTTGCCATGTTTGCCATGTTTGCCATGTTTGCCATGTTTGCCATGTTTGCCATGTTTGCCATGTTTGTCATGTTTGACATGAGCGGGGAGAATAAGTCACGTGCTGACGCGCCTGTCAGATCCAGAGCTAACCACACCCGGTTAGGCTGCTCGCTGCCTGGTCATCGACTTCGGCGTCTCGAGATCAGATCGAATCCAACATCAGAGGCGAAGTGGCGGGCCGAAGTTCAAGATGGCTGATCTTCCATATCGAGGCAAAAGTGGTGAGGACTTCTCTCGCAAGGATGACAACGATGATGAAGATGAGGAACTCGACGAGACCCAGTACAAATCGGTCAAAGACGCCGTGCTATTTGCAATCGAAGTCAGCCCGTCAATGCTCAAGAAGCCAGCTACAGCAACATCGAAGAAGGCAGACACCAGCTCCCCGCTCCTTGCTGCTCTCAGATGCGCGTTCCAATTCATGCAGCAGCGCATCATCTCCTCGCCCAAGGATCTGATCGGAGTCCTGCTCTACGGCACCGAGGAGACTAAATTCTACGACGCCGACGAAGACGCGCGTGGTGGCTGGTCGTTTCCTAACTG
Source organism: Chaetothyriales sp. CBS 135597 (assembly GCA_003709825.1). Classification (NCBI taxonomy): domain Eukaryota; kingdom Fungi; phylum Ascomycota; class Eurotiomycetes; order Chaetothyriales; species Chaetothyriales sp. CBS 135597. The sequence goes on along the minus strand of QQXN01000003.1, from coordinate 933,441 downwards.
CTACCTGCTGACTGATCTGGACGTGCCGGACGCTGATGATGTCCGGCGGCTGAAGGATCTTGTCGAGGACGAGTCGGCAGAGTCAGAGGCCGAGGTTTTCAAGCCAAGCGATACCCCCGTGCAGATGCACACCGTGCTCTTCTGCGCGAATCAGATCTTCCAGCAGCGAGCGGCCAACTTTGCCTCGCGGCGGCTGTTTATCGTCACAGACAATGACAACCCCCCAGGCGACAACAAGGTCCTGCGGAACCAGGCCACTGTCCGTGCAAAGGATCTGTATGACCTCGGAGTTATTATCGAGCTGTTCCCCATCTCGTCACCTGAGCATGAGTTTGACCAGGACTTGTTCTACAACGATATCGTGTACAAGGCCACGCCGTCGGATCCTGATGCTGTTATATACAATCCTTCCTCGGTTGTCGATGTCGACCAGAAGCTCAAGGCCGGTGGTTCGGCGGACGGGATCACGCTGCTCTCATCGCTGCTCACGAGCGTGGCCTCAAAGATCACGCCCAAGCGCGCCCTTTTCTCATCAACACCGCTCGAGATTGCACCTGGTCTCCGCATCTCGGTTAAAGGCTACCTCCTCTACAAGCATCAACAGCCCGCTCGCAGCTCCTACATCTGGCTCGAGGGCGAGACCCCCAAGATCGTAAAAGGCGAGAGACAGCAGCTGGTGGAGGCTGCAGATGACACACGGGAGGTGACCAAAGCCGAGATCCGCAGAGCGTACGTCTTTGGCGGTGCGCAAATCTTATTCACAGACGCTGAGATGAAGGAGCTCAGAAACTGGGGCGAGCCGATCATCAAGGTGGTCGGATTCAAACCGATCAAGTGTCTTCCGCTGTGGGCCAACATCAAGAACTCGACGTTTCTGTACCCTTCAGAAGAGGACTATGTCGGTAGCACACGCGTTTACAGCGCTCTGTACCAGAAACTGAGCAAGTCGTCCATCTTCGGAGTCTGCTGGTTCGTGCCCCGTCGGAATGCGGTGCCCGTCATGGCTGCTCTGGTCCCGACCCTGCCTGCACTCGAGGTCGAGGACCGGCCGAACCCAGCAGGCACATCATCAACAGGTGCCCCTCAGGGCCTCCATGTCATTCCCCTTCCCTTCGCCGACGATATCCGCCAGAACCCACCATCTGGTCAGGCCGAGCCTGTCAGAGCACCCGACTCCCTCGTCGATGCCATGCGGCCCATTGTCCAGCAGCTCACCCTGCCCAAGGGAGTCTACAATCCGTCGCGATACCCAAACCCCAGCCTGCAATGGCACTACCGAATCCTGCAGGCCCTCGCGTTGGACGAGGAACTCCCCGCGCAGCCAGAAGACAAGACCTTGCCCAAATACAAACAGATCGACCGCCGCGTCAGCAGCGAAGCAATCACCTGGGGCAAGGAGCTCGAGTCTTCCTACAAGGCCTTCATAGCCGAGAACCCGGATGCCGCCAGCGTGGGATCAAAGCGAGTCGCGCCGACCACCAACCGTGGCAAGGCAGCGACAGCAGCAGCAGGAGGCCAGGCAGGTGGCCAACCAGCGGGCAAGCGGGCCAAGGCTGGCCACGACGACGACAACAACGACGACGACAGGGGCATTAGCGAGGCCAAGGTCAGAGCGCTCTGGGCCAAAGACAAAATAAACTCCTTGCTAGTCGCCCAGCTCAAGGAATTCTGCACGGCCAAGAAGCTGAGTGTCAGTGGGAACAAGGCGGCCTTGGTAGAACGGATCGAGCAGTGGTTCGAGGATAATAGCTAGCTGAGAGGGCCATTGAGCCATATGACGTTATGATGAAAGATATTGTATTTGTACTGCATTCCTGATCATCAATCAATCTCCTCGAGGGTAAAAAAGAATTGTATTGTATTGTGTTGTGTTGTGTGGTCGATCATTGCAATCCCAACCAAGTTCCTCCCCCGAAAGGAAGAAAAAGGTTGGCACTGCACCCAAGATCAAGCACAGTTCGTTGGAACATTTCATCTCCATTCCAATAGACGATTTCCGTACATCATGGGATCATCATCAACATGGTGACCTCGTAGGAATGCTTTTTGAAGGAACGTTGGATTTTTTGCGTTGTTCAATATGGAAAGAAAAAAAAAAAGGAAGAAAAAGATGGGTGAACAAAAAATTGAAGAAATGGCTAGGCATCGCTTAACCTGCCTATTTTGATAGCTTAAGAGTTGAAAAATAAGATTGAAATTGATGATATTTTTATTTTTTGGTTTGCTGACTCATTGATAAGTCATCATCAGTAGATTGGTTCTTCTTTCCCCATCAACCATTTCATTTCCTTCAGGATTGGCCACTTTATACTCGAGGGCTCCGCTATGGAAAAGACGCCACTGCCATAACTGGAGCCAGGTGCGGCGACTGGAGCCATGGAGTTCCTGGCCATGATTATAGAGGCATTCAAGCCTGCGGGTCAGAGGTTTAGATAAGTCAGCTCGGGGAGTTATGAGTTGGAGGGTGGCCTGCTCCATCGGATCCCTCTGGTCACTATCGCGTCCTCCAAAGCACTGCCATGCCTCTACCATGATGGTGAGATTGCGAGCAGTTTGAGACGTGATCTTGATACGAAAGTCGGTTGCACACATGGCACAGTTGATGAAATCTAAAGAGCGTGTCTGTCGATCCTTGCTGCTGCTGCTGCTGTTGTTGTTGTTGCTGCTGCCGCTCCTGTCGGCGTCGTGGTGTTCAACTGCGTCCATGATTACGGCTGGGAGATGCCAGCGGGTGTGCTGGCAGCCAAAATGGCGGAATCGGTGGGCCTCTAGGACGAGTGAACTTACCAGACAGATGTTTGCCCGCATGGTATGATGGAGCAGGAACTTGCCCTGGACGACGCGGGCCCGGACTGTCAGACGGGCTTCTCTCCTGTCATCACTCTGGAGACGGCCACGACAGGAGTGGGTCAGTTCCGACAGCGGCGGCCCGTACGCAGGGCCCATCTCGTATCCTCTTATATATGCCTCGACAATGGAGAAGCTCATGTCCGGGTGCAGGTAGCCACAGCAGAGCGATATGCCGGACAAGTGTGAGCTGGATTGGCGGCCGGATGACGGACATGTATAGATTGAGAGCGCGCGGTTTGGCTTCCACTTCCAGGAGAACAGCATATTGCACGCATGGCATGCCATTAAATGAGGCCAGTCGACCTCGAGGAGGCGCAGGAGACGCTTCTTGGCTGGCTGGTTTTGCTTGAGAGTCAGGTCAACATCTCGACTCAGGAGGGTGTAGTAGTGTCTGGATACCAGGCTCAGAGAGACGGCAGACTCCGGGGGCAGGAAGGAGACAATGTGCAGCAGGATTTCCACGGGGAAGCGGGCCAAGAGAGGAACTTCCACTGGCAGCCTCTGGGCCAGGAGGGCAACTTCAAAGAGAGTCGGGAACAGTTCTTGGAGCAGGCGCTCTGGTAGCTGGTTCAGGCACCGGCAGCCTCGAGACCGAAGAGGGAGGAGGGAGGCCCAGGTCTGTTCTGGTCTTGCTTTCATCGTGTCCACCACTGGCAGAACAGTAGCACTGCGGCTGCTGCCCACTCGTAAGGAATACATGTCGGGTGTTTGAGTGTGAAGATGGGCCGGATTGGAGGGACGAATGATGTGTTGTCTGCACACGCGCTCTTGCTCTAACTCCAGACGAGACGAGACGACGGGGAGGGAGGGAGAGGATGGGGATGAGGATGAGGATGAGGATGAGGATGAGGATGAGGATGAGGAGGACATAAGCTAGGGTGTCATGAACCACGGCCGAACAAGTCTTAACTTACCCAGAGTCTCACGTATCCTCACCTGGTGATAACATTGACTTGGAGAGTTTGAAATTAACTTTGTGCGCAAGTATGGGCGGAGGAGGAGCCAGAAGAAGTGAACCCGGGGTGCGCGCCCTCAAATCTCCAGACTTATTAGCCATCATCCACTTGATCAAGCCCCGAGTGTCCTTAGCTGGCGAGCCTCGGGCGACGTCCCAGTCCGGATCGTCTGTATATCGGACACACAGTCAGCGACCGGAGATTGCTCCCGGCGACGTCCTGATCCATGCCGGCGACCTCACAGACAATGGATCGTCTGACGAGATACAGGCTGGCCTCGACTGGCTCGCTACCCTGAGCGGCCGACGACCTGGTCTGGCCTAGCAACGTTGTATCCAAACGACAGCTCTATCACGCTGGAAGTCACTGATACAGCTATCAGCCATGAGAATGATGAGAATATACCGGCCTGTCCAAGCCACAGGCTGCGAATCTATGGCTCGCCTTATACGCCTAAGTAGGGAAAGGCGGGAGGATGAGCTAAGAAATGAAGCCTCGCTTAACCTGCAGTTTCTCGCTTAACCTGCTTACACATACAGCTACTCGCTTAACCTGCTTACAACCACTTGCCAGCAGGGCTCTTCTGCTGAGTCATCTGACATGTGGCTGCTCGTCGATCAGTCAACTGGGCCTCATCCAGCTCGCAAGCTGCCAGCCCAGGCACTAGTTTCGTCATATTCAGACTGCTACCATCATTCTTCCGGCTGCTAGTCCCGTCTGCAGACAAGAGGCCGATGGTGCCCGTCACCGAGCTCCTGGGCCACAGTAGAGATTCCTCCTCTGGCCTGTAGTACTTGATGATGACTTGATGCTATAATTGACTGTCGATTGTTGACTATTGATTGTTGACTGTTGACTGTTGACTGTTGACTGATGACTGATGTCCATGTCTGATTGTCGTTCGCCATGACACGAGTTCCTCTGCTTGGGCGTCTGCTATGGTCAGTGTGAGTCTGTGTCACTGTCGAGTCAAAACCAACTGACTGGACCTGTGGCAGGCGAGAGTACTTGGCCCTCCTGGGCTCGCTCATCCTGGTGGCGCTCGAGGTGATTGTACGCATCATCACCCTCGGCCTGCCGCGCCCGGTGATCCGGTTCTGCTACAATGCTTCGAGAAGAGTCTTCAATCAGTTTGATTCGGCCAAGTCCCAACGGGCCCGGGCGGAGCGCAAGTCCATCTCCCACGCCGTGGCCACTTGCTCCGACTTCACCGACCTCTGTGCGCTGTATGGATACTACGCCGAGGAGCACATCGTCCAGACCACCGATGGCTATCTGTTGGGCGTGCACCGACTGCCGTTCAGGAAGGAAGAAGATCCCGGGACCACGCTGGTCAACGCCGGGCCCGGCTCGATCAGCAAGCCGGTTGTGTACCTGCACCACGGTCTGCTGATGAACAGCGAGGTGTGGGTGTGTATCACAGAGGAGGAGCGCTGTCTGCCCTTTGCCCTCGTCAGCCAGGGCTACGATGTTTGGCTGGGCAATAACAGAGGCAACAAGTACAGCAAGAAGTCCACCCACTTCTCTCCCACCTCTGCCAAGTTCTGGGATTTCTCCATTGACGAGTTCGCCTTCCATGACATCCCCGATACGATTGCCTATATTCTGAATGCCACTGGCCAGCCATCTCTGTCCTACATTGGATTCAGCCAAGGCACGGCCCAGGCATTTGCCACACTCTCCATCCACCCGGGTCTGAACCAGAAGATCAATGTCTTCATCGCCCTGGCGCCGGCGATGTCTCCTGCGGGGCTGAGCAATGGTATCGTCGATGCTCTGGTCAAGGCCAGCCCGGAAGTCCTCTTTCTGACATTTGGGCGGAAGTCAGTCCTCTCATCCGCAACCATGTGGCAGTCGATCCTGTATCCTCCCATCTTTGTGAGGCTGATCGACTACTCTCTTGCCTTCTTGTTCGCGTGGTACGGCAGGAACATATCGACCCACCAGAAGCTGGCGGCCTACCCGCATCTGTACAGCTTCACCAGCACCAAGTCTGTGGTGCACTGGTTCCAGATCATTCGAAACAAGTCGTTTCAGATGTACGATGACGAAGCTTCCAGTGCCCTGAGCATTGGCGCCAGCAACCGCTACTACAAGGTCGCCAAGTTCCCCACGCGCAATATCAAGACGCCCATTGTGCTGGTGTACGGCGGCAGCGACTCTCTTGTCGACATCCGCGTCATGCTGAAAGAGCTGCCCAGGCACACGATTGCGACCGAAATCCCCCACTTTGAGCATCTCGACTTCCTGTGGGCACAAGAAGTCGACAAACTCGTCTTCCCTCATGTCTTTGAAGCGTTGAGGTACTTTTCGGGTAGCAGCCATGCCAACGGTATTCCCCGTGGACTGGCTCAGTCGTCTGCTACCACCGCTCGGTTGAGGAACCGACGGGGCAGCGGCAAGACTGCATGGTCCGAGGACGAATCCAGCAGCTCTGATTTCGACTCGAGCAATGGCGCCTTCAACCCGCTCAGCAAGAGCTTTGCCCAGCAGCAGCGCGACAAGCTCTACCTCGAACGGCCAATCACCACTCCGACCCCGGTCTCTCCCGGCTCTGCATCATGGGCCGAGCAATCCCTCCGGCGGCCGACTCTCGACTCGATCGAGACGCCTTCCAGGGCTGTCGTTGATTCGGCTGCTGCTGCTGCTGCTGGTGCTAGTGTTCCTGCTGCACCTGTTACTCCTTCTTCTACTCCTCCCTCTGCTAGTACTACAGCTACTGCCGTGGCATCTGGCGCTTCGCCTTCGCCACAGACCACAGCAGACTCAAAACTGTCCGATACCGAATCCACTCGGGGTTCACTGGCCGGCAGCACAATCAAAGCCCGGGTTGTTACAGCAGCGCGACCAGACAGCCCCCGCAATGGCACGGAATCACGCCACTCCTCACCCGCGCCTGTTGTCAAGTCCAAGGGTATCACTGTCGGAGTTTCGCGGCCCAGTCTCAGTGTGGCCTCGACGTCGACGGCTACTCCTTGATTGAATCTAAGCAGGAGATAGTCAGCCAGTGTAAAATATACCCGAGTCATTTTTTCTTTCCTTTCTTGCGCGGTGTGTATCATGCTGTACAGAAAAACGAAACAGTTTTATATAGAATAGAATGAGACAAGGAGCTGCAACTGGTTGTATTTTTTTTTATCCCTTTTTCATTCATTGTTGTCATTCAACGACGAGATATACAGCCGCTGCTGGTGGAAGGGATAGTCCTGCGCACCCTCCAAGTCCGGAATCGCAACCACGCGCCCGTGATCAGCCTTGAACCGTTCGACTACCTGTCTGATACTGTTATTACTGTCGCCATCCGAAGATGATGAAGCCGACGACGACGACGACGACGACGACGAGTAATGATCAAGCTCATGCCCGAGATACCACCGGGGCGCCGCGAGCAGCACCCGTCGCGCAACGCTGATTTCCGCCCCTGGCGCGTAGACGAAGCTGTAGTTGGATGATGATGATGATGATGATTGCTGTTGTTGTTGTTGTTGTTGCAACAGCAACAGCTCAAACCCAGCCGGATCCTCGACCGTTTCCACGCCCAAGCCCTGCAGGAATGCGCGGTCGACGTCCGTGTATGCGGGTTCCTGTGCGTACACCCGGAGCGGATTGTCGTCGCCGTCGTTCAGTCGCTCCTCCTCCTGCTGCTGCTGCTGTTGTTGTTGTTGTTGTTGTTGTTGTTGTTGTTGTTGTTGTTGTTGTTGTTGTTGTTGTTGTTGTTGTTGCTCTCGGATCACTCGCACAACGGCGCAGAAGACGGCAATTTGCGTGAGTGCGACGTGGTGGCGGTCGATCCAGAACCTGGTTTGCGCTGCTGCGTCGGCGGCAGCACGGGCATGGGCAGGGGCAGGGGCAGCGACGGTGGCCCCCGTTGGGCTGCCGGAGCCGAAGAGGATGCATGTGGATATTGATGATCTATTGCTATTGCTGTCGCTGTTGTTGTTGTTGTTGTCGATTGGTGTGAAGGTGAGACTGTTGATCACGGCTGCTTTGAGCACGGCCCATGACTCGGACGCCAACCAGCGCTGTTCAAGGGTTTTGTAGCGTGCGATGGTTTGGGCGAGGGATGCATCTGTTCTTGCTGTTGTTGGTGTTATTGTCGTCGTTGTCGTCGCTGTTAGGGTGTTGTTGGTGTTGTAAGGGTTGGGGAGGATGGGCGATGCAGACTGCTTTGTTACTCGCGTCCAGCCTGTGTCGTCTTCAACCACCAGGATCCTTTTACTCCGGGTGGCATTGTTATTTTTGTTATTCTTCTTCCTACTGGTGTGTGGCATACTGTATTAAAAATATCAACAGTGCCAAACTGAAAAAAAAAGAAAGAAGAAAAACAGAACCGGAGTTACGATTGACAGCCCAAGGACCAGAAGTTCTATTGTTAAGTACACCGTTTCAATCGTCAAAAGCGGGCGCTGGCCACAACTCCTCTCTACTCGTTAGTAACAAACCACCGATGATCCCAACGCTTCATATTAACAACAAAAAAGTCCCGGTCGGTGCCGCAGGTTTCCTTCCCTTCTCTTCCCTTCCCTTCCTTTTTAATACCAAGCAAAAAGAACCAAATCTCAACTTCATAAGAGCAGCCATCCCAAAATCAGGGCAAACAACGACGTCGTCAGCCAGTCCAGACTCCGGCCAATGCGAACCGCAGCACTGGTCTCGTCCAGACTGGAAGTGGAAAAGACCAGGTCGGAGCTGATATCGGAGCTGTTGAAGCAATTTGTCGCATTCACCTCGGGGATGTCCGGGTCGCCGTCTTCGGCAAAGGTAATGTCGACACAGTTGAACAAGCCGGCGCCATGCTTGGCCGCCTCGATCAGCTGGATGGTGGCGTTGTCGCCGACGTTGACGGTGACATTGGGCGGAATCGGCACCTGGGGGAAGCACCACGATCCCGGATATGGGTTGTTCGACGGGCCGATCAGTTGCACGTTGCTGAGCATGGTAAACGACATGTTGGGTGGTATGGTGCCCAGCCCCAGGTTTATGTAGATGTAAGCTGTGCTGTGGCCCTGGAACCAGCCCGGCTGGAAGGCAACTGCACCGCCTGATACCGGCCATTTCGTCCGGTTCGTTGATACTGGCATGCCGCCGCCTATAGGATGAATTTTTGTCAGTTATTCCGACGGAGTCTCAAGAAGAGGGGTGTTATTGTGCGTACAAGGATATGACCACTGCATGCCATACGGCCAGTATTCGCCATTTGTGTCCAACCCGTTTGTATCCTCAACTGTGCCGTTGGTCTGTAAATTGTCTCCTCTCCATCCCGGGTAGGTCATGACTGTATGGCCAAGGGCTGTGGGCAGGCATGATGATATAAGGAGCGCAACTGCGCTGGTAGTCGCCGATAGAAGCATCCTTTGTACTGACTGCTCTTGTCGCTGGCACTGCCGATACTGAGAGCAATGCCTCCGCCTCCACAAATTTCAACTCGGTTGCCGGACTCTCACGTGAGGCAGCCGCAATATAGATCGCAACGGAACGTCGAACAGGTCGAACAGGTCGAGCAAGGCGAGCAAGCTGGCTGATGGCGCACGACTCGAAGACAAGGCCTCTTTCCTCGATGGGCGGCAAATGGGCTGATAAATAGCGATGTGGATAAAACAAGAGTGAGCTTGCTAGATGACTAGACGGCAAAAAGAAGAGGCGAAAGGTGAATTGCCGCTGCCTGTGCTACAGAAGAGTGGAGGGGGGGCCGAAACGTGTGAATTTCTGTAGTATCGAGTGCGCGGGTGATGATGAGTGAGGTCGGCACACCCACCACCCAACCCGGCACTGGCAGACAGCAGGGCAACAAAAGCTGTTGGCCATGTGGTTGGTGGTTGGGTCGTCTTCCCACAGGCCTTGGACTCCATCGAGAGCGCAGTTGCAATGGAACGAACAAGCCAGCGAATGTGGGGAGCAGCCATTCACACGGCCAGGTGCACACCCAGTGGCAGGCCACCCTTACGTCGCCAAGCAGGTAGATCACCCGCCGAGCAGGGGGAGAAGGGCGCGTATGGAGGTGATTGGTCCAGGTGGTGACAGAGCCGATCAGCCGTAAGCGCCGACGGGGTATTGTGACCTGCACAGAGGGCCGGCTCCACAGCCTGGGACCGAGCGAGGGGAGAGAGAAAAGGGCGAGGCCGCTGTCGATTCGCTGTATGTTTTACATCTACAAAAGGCTTGTTAGTTTCTGATGATTGAAGGAAACATTTCTTCTTCTTCTTCAAACACGCCACAGGCCTCGTGTGGCAATCCAGGAAGGCGGTGCTGGGGACTGCACCTCAAAATCCTAAGCGCGCACTGTCCCCCCACATCATTGGGTGGAACCGAGACTGATGAGAATAAGCTGTGTGTCCATGTGTTTAACAGAAGAACATGCAGGGGATTGACCACTCTCTACACGACGCAGACAGACAGAAAGTGTGCGAATTTTCAGCTTCCCGCCGCTAGCACGAATAAGGCCCGACCCCGCTGCTGGGACATCTGCATCCAATCAGAGAGCAGCACGCATCCATGAGGAAATTCCCCGCCTCCACTTCTACTTCTGTAGGAGTTAGCATCGGCGTTAGAGAGACAAGTCATCTGAGGAAGGAACAGAGGAACACCTTCCGTGTAGTGGTACTGATGATACATCCACATTATTACTTGCTATTGCTCTGCTGAGATAGCAAGATGGTATTTCTCGTATATTACGAACCAATACACCACTGTGGTGATATGAGTATTCTCTTTGGTCCTCGAGTTCTTGGTCAGTGGTTTCATATGCCTCGCAGTGGATTCAGGCCAAGATGCAAAGGGGTCCCAGCCTTGTCTCGTCTCGCCTCGCGTCACTGCAGCCCATGCATACACTGCACAATCACACTCGCATGCCAACTTGGCGAGTGGGAACTTAAGCGGGAATGACATGGCCCATTGCGAGGGCGAATACGACATGGCCAGCGAATACGACGATACGATATACGCTCAAGTTCTTATTAAATGCATGCTTCGTCCCAGATTAATCAGCCAGTGTGTCTGTCTACAGCTTATAGCTTGGCTCCCTGTTTCTTTCTCGCCGCAGCTTCCTTCTGCCGCAACACCCGCCGCAGAATCTTACCGCTGGCGCTCTTGGGGATGACGTCGATGAACTCGACCCCGCCAGCAAGCCATTTATGCCGGGCCTTCTCCTTCTCAACGTGACGCTTGATGCTCCGTACCAAGGCCGCATTGGACTCTTCGATGCTGACTTCCCTCGACTTGACGACAAACGCCTTGGGCACTTCGCCCGCGCGCTCGTCGGGCACGGGGATGACCGCCACGTCGGCCACGGCCGGGTGCTCCAGCAGGCAGGCTTCGAGCTCTGCGGGAGCGACTTGGAGGCCCTGTTATTTACATGGTAAGTATCATACATAGAAGAAACAAGGGTGTTCAGGAGCTAGGCTAACCTTGACTTTGATAAGCTCCTTGATGCGGTCGACAATCCAGATGTGCTCATAGCCGTTGGGACTCTTGCGAATGACGACCTCATCGCCGGTGCGCAGGAAGCGCCCTTCCTTTTGCTCGACGAATGTCTCCTTGGTGGCCTTGTCGTTGTTCAGGTAGCCCAGCACGACAGAGGGCGACTTGACCAGCAGTTCGCCAGGTGTGTCATAGGCCGTGATCTCGTTGCCCTCAGGGTCCACGACCTTGCACTCAAAGCCGGGGAGAATACTGCCAGACGAGCCGAACCAGATGTCGTCGATGTCGCTTGAGCAAACCACGGTGCAGGACTCGGTCAAGCCGTAGCCCTGTCGGATCCTCCACGAGGGAAACAGCTGTGCGAGATTGATGGCCGTTTCCGGACCCAAGGGGGCTGCACCCGTGAAGAGGATCTTGACGCTGCTGAGGTCGAACTTGGCCAACAGATCCGGGTTCTTGACCATGGCGATGACGATTGGCGGGACGATGAACAAGGAGCTAATCTTGAACCTCTGGATCGCGGTCAAAAAGTTTTGGATCTCGAATTTGGGCAGCACGATAACCTGGTCGCCGCGGTAGGTGGAGCAATGGCAGATGACGATCAGGCCGTAGATGTGGGATTGGGGTAGCAGGCCCAGAGCGACATCACGGTATTTGGGCCCACCAATCCGCTCACGGCCTCTCTGCTCAAAGGTAGAGAACTGGATGGTGTTGGCAATCACATTACGGTGGCTGATCATGACGCCCTTGGGAAGACCCGAGGTGCCGGAGGAGTAGCAGAGGAAGGCAACCTGGCGCGCGCTCTGGCCCTTGGTCCATCTGACTGGTTCTACCTCTGGAAGCGAGGCGCCTTCGCGGAGCAGCTGGCCCAAAGTCTTGTACTCGGACGAGAGATACTTATCCCCGACCATCTCACAGAGGTAGATTCGGCTTTTGGGAATGTTGGCCTTTTGCGCCGCTTTCAGGGCCGTGGCCAGGAGCGGCTGGACGGTGAAGAGAACCTTGGCGCCGCTGTCCTTGAGCTGATGGGCCAGCTCGTCAGGCTCATATGCAGCATTGGCCGGAGACGAGACGGCGTTGATACGATGAAGAGCCCAGTTGAGGGTCATGATATCAATCTACAGAGCAACGAGTCAGCAATGGAAATGGGATGGCGGATGCGTCTATCCGTGCTCACAGTGTTCAGAGCGAAGATGCCGGCCACCTTGTCGGTCTCGCGACCTTGGTTGACCTGCCATCCGAATTCCTTGACCAAGGCGCGTGCCAGCTGTTCAACTCGAGTTTTCTGTTCGCGGGCGGTGATCGACTTCCCACTGATACCGCAGGTGTACGTATCCAACGAGTCGGCAAACGGCTGGCGGCCATGTTTCTCGTCCAAGATGAATTCGCTTATGGGCACGTCGGGGAGCTCACGTAAAGGAGGAACCCAGTCTGGAGATGTGAAGACCATGATTGGAAGTTGGTGTGTTTGCGGGATATATTCCTGGGTCAAGGTTGCTCCACTGCACGTCAGTCCCAAATGATTAGTAGCAGCTCAGGTCAACAAGGCCTCGCATCATGTGTGTGTGTGTGAAAGAAGTCAGAGGCGACTTTCACCCTGTCCCGCCGGACCGAGGCTCCAACATGTCATGGGGGGGACGCCGTGGAGAGCTGGTTGGAGAGGTGGGGTAGCCATATGAGCGGAGACCAATCATAACGCTGGGAATTCTGCGGGGCCAAGGAGGATCCCGTTTCGGACTAGCGCAGCAAAGGGATTGTGAAATTGGGGAAACGGATCGATTCGGGTTGCCTAGATGGGTTTAAACGCGGGTCGCGCCTGCTACGAGAATATTAGAAGTTCAAAAGAAGCTAGTATCTTGCTCATGTTGCCAAGCGATCGAATGATATATCGAGGGAGATGGTGTAGCACAGCACGGCGACATCTCCTCCTCTGTGACTTGATCCATGGACGCCAGAATGCGGCATTCCGAAGGTAGAGCAAAAGAAAGATGGAAGGACACGTGGTTGGCGAGTGCGCCATACGTTTTGCAGCATGCAGGGCATCGCAGGGCAGGGCCGTACAGGGCCGTACAGGGCGGGCATCACAGTGCAACGCAACACAACTGGCTGGCTCAGACATGCAAATCCTCTTTGCCCTTGTGTTGTTGCATCTGAAAGGATTTAGCATGCTTTGTCAGAGACACGCTTCGTCGCTGTAGCTTGTGCTCGTGTGTGGTGACTGTGTCAGGAAAAGTATATCATCAATAAGTGACTCATGGTTAAGTTCACTGAGCTAAGGTCACTTCGCCCTCGCCCGATGCCAAAACGCGGTGAGCAAGCGATGAGCGAGGAGCAATGAGTGATGGGCGATGATATTCATTAAAGTGGTGTATGGCATTATTGTGATCTGCTCATCCGAGACGATCCGAGATTAGATCGGATGACGCAAGAAGATGTGCGTGCTTTTGAGGAAGTAGCGGCCAACACTACGGTTCCGGAGTTGTGCATTGAACGCACTGAAGACGCTACTGTACAATGTACAGCATCCCAGCGGGTAACATTGGACGCATACTGGGACCTGTAACTTACGGTAATTCCTCGTCGAGAGCGGCGGCACAGGGCCTCCTGCATTGGTAGCTTGGCTGCTGTGAGCTGTACCAGGGCCTAACCTGGCTCTCGGCAAGGGAGGAGGGTGGCAAAAGGGTGGTAACGGCGATAGTTGCTTGCAGACCAGCCTCTTGATTTTTTTTTCCTTCATTGCGTACCAGAAGTATGTGCGTTACTTCGGAGCTGCACAGAGTTGGTTGCACATGTTCAAAGTGCTCAGAGATAAGCAGAAGAATGACTACTGTGGACGTGTATGAATTATCGTCAGCCGGTAACTTATTGGTACAGTACACGTGTGTTAGAGATTCAGGGTCAGGAACATGCCTATGCCTGTGGTAGATGCCCTGTAAAACGCCGACCCTGGACCCGCACGTCCTTGATTTGACCTGCCTGGGCTGAACATTGGGCCTTGGCACGACACTGCTGGTCCTTACTTACAGTATCCTGTATCCTGCCCATTCATCGGGCATGCCACTATGACAGAGACAGTTATGATCGACTCAGCAGAGAAGGCACAGCTTTTTGGGGCGGGGGAGGGGTGGTGGTTGTTGTGACGTGCTCGCTCCTGACAGCCACGCAACATTATACCAATACAGAAAGAGCAATCCCAACGCTCGAGGAAAGAACGACACACCGAAATGATGGTTTCGGACGCAGCGGAAATAGCAACGGTGTTTGACCAGCCGGGGAACCACGAAGGAGTTGTGTGTGTGTGCGTGTGTCTTTTCCGACCAAAAAAGATTTGGAGGTAATTAATTAGCTCTCATTTCTATCCGCAAGCAACAGGAAAAAGAGAAGACTAGGCAAACTAGGGGCGGTGACGGCGCACCTGCAACTCGTATGCAAGGTTTGTAACAGGTTATTCTCAGAGATCAAGGCTTGCAGCGCCGCTTTTACCGCGATGGGCTAGTGAGGCGGGCGTCGCAGCCACGAGCTGCTGGGCCGGTAATACGACTAAGTACTGTACGCCTTACGGAGGGAGGTAAGTCACTGTCACAACACAGCGGTGCTGACTGCAGTACCGCAGCACTACTACTGGTATTCCCATGTGCATAGCACCTCATCTGGGTAGCACACGCCAGACGAAAGTAACAAGTAAGTCAAGAACACTCTGAGGCATCCATATTATTGCATGATATTGGCCCTTCCAATAAATGATCGATCGGGCTGGCGCAGGCGCAGGCGCAGGCGCAGGTGCAGGTGCCTGGATGGTTGTTAGCCCGTACCCAGGCAGACAACTTTAGGGCTGTTTGGTGGGCCGACCCCACTACGTTTAGGCCTAAGTTTGGCACAGTTGGGCAGTTCGCTTCGTTAGACTTTGACCATCTTGGCGAGCGACTGTCCCTACAAAGCCTGGGTGGAAATGGCCTCGGAGAAAGTTGTTAGCGTGCGAAGTTCATAGGTTGATATTTTCCATGCGTTGAATCGTAGCCTGTGCTTTGAGACCAGCAACTTGGAACACGCGTGGGACAAGATTGGATGTCCCCGAACGAGACGGCGGCTTGACAAATTGGGTTCACGAGGCGAAGAGAGGGGTGAAGAAGACGGGAGGAAGACGAGCGGAAGACGAGAGGTAGACGAGACGAAGACGAGGTCGAGCACAGGCAGGACGAGTGCTCGTTTGTTCATGTTGTCGCTGTCGTTGTCGGTGCCGCCGGTGCCGCCGGTGCTGTTGTTACTCGCGCTGCTCTAGCTCTCTCCCTGACACTCGCTGGCAGCGGTGGGGACCAGTCAAGAGCTGTGGGTAGAATGTGGCCAAGGCAGCTACAGTATCATCACGGCACGATCGGCGTTGTCAAATTACAGGCACCGCAACTCTGCTGGAATTAATCGCATATCGTTGCCGGCTTTGGTGGGCCAGGGCCCAGGGGTCAACTCACCCTTGTTTGCCGCGCTCTTCTGTGGCAAAGAAGAGTGGCGTCAATGAGATTTCGGTTTCATTCTATGGCCATGTTGGCGTGCCCGAGCCTGTCGTGTTGTGCATACTGGCCCCATCTGCCGATCGTATCAGGCTTGTACGGAGCTTGTCTCTGATGTTATCCTCGTCTACCCTCCAGCTAGAGGCCCATTACCGTCTTCCCCTGCTCCTCTGTCTTTTTCGTGCTCATCTGGCTGGTCGACTCTGTGGCTAGGGCCCTCTCCTCCCCACGCTCCTTCCACGCGCCGCTGCTTGGCTGCTTCCCGGGGCCTTGTCATTCTTGACCTCGTACCAGCCATCTGTACCCGTCCCCTTGGAGAGTCCCAAGCCCGCTGGGTCTGCAGACACACTCGCTGCCGTTGCTGTTTCGAAGCAATCTTAATTCCTTGGCTGCTGTCCCTGCCTACCCACCTGTTTGTCGCCCTTCTCCCTCGCACCCGAGCGACAGGAGCGACACACCAAGCCGGCCTGTCTCCTATCTAGCTTGCACCTTCAGCGAGCGATCACCTCACATTCCTTCCGCCAGCCCTTGCCATTAGTGCTGCAAGACGGTGCCGCACACCCAGCACGCACACCATCGACCGACCCTGCCATCACTCAGGCAACGAAGCACCGATCTGGCCTCCGTGCCATACAAGAACCGCCTCTGCTGGGGAGCCGTGGTGGCTACCGCCTCCAATGCCGTCGACGGCGAGCTACAGATCTTCCTCGACGCGTGACTGACTGGGTTTGGGACGAGGACGGTGTCCAGGGTCAGGGAGCTATGGACAAGACACCATGGCGCGGACTACCAAGCTGGAGCCTATGGCTCCTGGTGCAGATTTTGATGATGAGATCTGCTCACGCAGGACTGACAATGACCTACTGCTCGCCAGATCTCAACTCTGGCATCTTCCCAGCCAGTATGTTCTTCCTCCCTCCTCCCCCCCTCAAACCAGAGATGACCGGATTGTTGCGTTGGCGAACGGGCCACTGACCGAGCACAGTGTCGGATCTGTTCCAGTCGACCGGTCTTTGTGCAGATCACTGTCGGGGCTCCTATGCATTTGCTGTCATTCAGGGCTATAACTGCTGGTGTTCCAGCTACATACCGGCCGACCAGGTCAGCACTTCCAAGTGCAACCAGGGATGCCCAGGTATCGACACCGAGTCGTGCGGCAGCACCGATAATGGGCTCTACTCCTACTTTCATATTGCGCCCGGCACGCCCTTGGGCACCTCCGGCAGCTCCGACTCAGACACGGCCCCCGTCACCAGCAGCAGCAAGAGCAGTACCAGCGCCAGCCCGACCCCGAGCAGTACCAGCAGCACGCCCGAGCCCAAGAGCGATAGCAGCACCTCCGAGCCCGAGAGCGATAGCAGCACGGACAGCGCAGAGAGCACGACCAGTGCGCAAGTAACATCCACGTCGGTTAGTACAAGTGGGAGCACCAGCTCCGTTTCCTTGTTCTCCTCCACCATCTCGACGCTGTCCTCGTCCCAACCCCTGCCCACGACCCAGCCCTTACCCACGACCCAACTCATAACCACGACGCAGCCCTTGCCCACGACGGTGGTGGTAACGGAAACACGTTCGCAGAGCGAAAGCCCTAGTACCACATCAACACCAACGTCAACGTCATCTTCCAGCTCCGTCGCT
Organism: Chaetothyriales sp. CBS 135597; assembly: GCA_003709825.1. Classification (NCBI taxonomy): domain Eukaryota; kingdom Fungi; phylum Ascomycota; class Eurotiomycetes; order Chaetothyriales; species Chaetothyriales sp. CBS 135597. The sequence goes on along the minus strand of QQXN01000003.1, from coordinate 916,076 downwards.
CCAATTGCAACAAGCTCTACTGTGGATGTATGATCTGACTGTCTCGTTAATTCCCCCCGTCTGTATCTGTGGAGGAGGACAACGACCGTGAAGAAGCAGGGGAGTGTTGAAGCAATGCTAATGCTGTTCTAGATACCTGAGCCTACGAGCTCGGCATCGCCCACATTGATTGAAAGTACATCATCGACGGCGCCAACATCAAGCGAGACACCAAGTTCAACTTTGATATTGCCAAGTTCAACCTTTGACACAGTGACCACCTCGGCGGCTCAAGGTCCTACCGAAGTATATACGAGCATAATGACAGTGACAGGACAGCGGCAGACGGTGATAGTGACACCGTCGCCTCTCCCAAGCAGCGATGCTCTTGGGCAAGCATCCACTGGCTCTGGTGGACATGGAGTCAGCACCGGCAAGGTCGTCGGTATTGTGTTTGGAGTGGCGCTGGGAATTGGCTTGATAGTAGGTCTGCTTCTCTGGCTCTGGTTCCGGTTGAGGCGGCGACAAGAATCGGCCGACTTCTCCTCGGAAGGGTCCTTTGCTGGCGACCGTAACGGCGGGAAGCGCAGTGGGCCCAACAGCAGCGGAGGCAACAGCATCCCGTCGCGACAAGTTAGTCAGCTGTCGACCGCGGGATTGCTGGGCAGGTCGCCCAAGGTGACCAGCGGGGGCACACCCGACTTGCGCCGTGCTGGAACAGGCGGCTCAGGCTTTGACCGCCTAAGTCTGGGCACCGATCAACGGCTGAATCCTTGGGCGTTGTACGGCCAAGAGGACCGGCTGAGCAACGTGTCGCTCCAAGACAACCAGGATTACTCACGACAGTTAAGGGTGCGTGGGCCCAAGCCGGTCGAGCATGAGGCTTGTGTGACTGACTGGTGAACAGGTTGCTAACCCAGACTAAGCCACCCAATCGTGGTCACTCTTACGGCCGACGCAGGCCGTTTTGAAACGCATACCAGCTTCGGTCTGCTGCAACGGTAATGAAAGCCATGATGAAAGCGCCTCTTGACGGCGACACTTGTCTGGTCAGGAGCGTGTATATCGAGACACGAACCTACGAAGCAATGGACATTCTGCAGATAACGTTTTGCTTTATGTGCATAGCAAGTGCTTCTGGCGTGAGGGCAGGACAGGACAGGGCACGGCCGCCAGGCGGAGACGTACAGGATGTACAGGGCGCATCGGCCGACTCGGGCGTTCTCGGATCGTTTTATCTTCTTCGTTTGCTTTATCTTGATTGTTTCTTTCGGCCTGCGAACGGACCAAGTTAGGACTGAGTTGAGGATGGTATGGATGTGAAGTCAGTCAGTCTTTGTTGAGATATGAAGAGAGAGGAAGAAGACGCTGGAATAGAATATGGAGGGAAGACTAAAAGCAAGTGTGTGTCATCTCCTGCTGGCTCTGATTGCTGATGTTGCCGACACGGAGATGGTTGATATTGCCGCCGACACTGGTGATGATGTCGTCGTCGTTGGTGTTGTTGATTCCATTCACACGACTGTCATTGTGCCTACCGGCCAGCTATCTATCATACTTTCTGTCTGTGATTCTAGTAGCCAACATTTTTTTAAGCCAGGCCTTGACTGTTGCTCGGCCTCACTGTCCCTCTTTTCGTTACATGTTCAGATCCTGGTTAACCAGGCACCTGGGGGCTGCTGCTGCCCTGAGACCTGTCCTCGTCCTGTCCTGCATGGGGGCACGACGTCACTGGCAGATATGAGTTGGAGGGGCCATTGGCTCCCTGGCACAACCGCCTATCCGGCAGTCTGCTACTTCCGTCCCTTTCTCTCTTCGTGCCTTCCTGTCATCGCCGCCCTTTGTGTCTGCGCTGATTGGCTGTTTCTGGTGGCGTTGAGTCAGTTTTGGGCATCTGCTCAAGTGCCCCACTTGAACACCATCGCTGTCGGTCGTCCCCCACATCCAGCCTCTTCTCTCGCTCGCCTCTCTCTTGACCCTCGTCGCTGGTCTCTGGTCTCTGTCTGGTCGCTGGTCGCTGGTCTCTGTCTGGTATCTGGTATCTGGTCTTTGGTCTCTTCTCTCTGATCTCTCCCTTCCCCCCTCTCGCCTTGTAGAACCGGTCAATGCGGTGTCCAGGCCGCCCACCCAAACCTGGTATCCCCGCATAACACCGCCTGGGTAATATGTCTCGGAGGGCTTACGGAAGCGAGGTGTCGCTTGACCGGTACGTCGACAGAGACGACCGGGCCTACTACAGGTCCTCTGGCGGCCGCGAACGCCGCGCCGACGACCGCGTGTATGAGGACGAGATATACACCAGTAGCCGGCGAGAGGCGCCCGTGCGAGACCGAGAACGCGAACGGGAGCGGGATGTACGGCTGAGAGCAGAGGTCATCGAGCGGGATCGCTCGGCACCGCCACCACCTGGCTTTCTGCGCGAGGACTATAGACGCTCAGCAGGCCCGGTGGTGTTGCGGAAGCGAGACGTTGAGGACTTTGAGTTTGCCGCTCGCCGTCGCTCGCCGTCGCCTGAGCCGGAGAAACGGCTGGAGAAGGAGGAGATCATCATCCGCCGCGACCAAAGTGAACCTCCTCCACAGCCGCTGCCGCCTCGCCGTGCCGATTCAGTGCGCGAGCGCCAGGAGATCATCATCCGCCGCGATGAGAGAGACACGGACCCGCGGGACGAGGTCGTCTACGCACCCCTACCGCCGCGCAGAGAGGAGCGAGAGCGAGAGCGAGAGCGAGAGCGAGAGCGAGATCGAGATCGAGAGGAAATCATCATCCGCCGAGACCAGACAAGGACTACCAGCGACGACGATTTGCGTTACGCTCCTCCGCCTCTTCCTGCTGCACCTCGTTGGGATGATCGCGATCGGCAGGAGATCATCATCCGCCGTGAAGAGCGCGAGTCCGATGATCGACTCTCCCGCTCTGTCCAGCCACGGCCTGTCTCGCACGAGCGCGAGCGATCTCGGGCGCCTCGTAGTAGCGAGTCCGACCACGAGATCATCATCCGCAGAGATCAGCAAGAAGACGGCAGTCGTGGCCGCGAGCGAGAGCGCGAGGAAATCATTGTCCGCAATCACTCACGGTCCAACTCGTCCGGCTCAGCTGGTGCTGGTCGATATGCGCCGGCCGGGGTCTACTACCAGGCTCCGACGTATCCGCCGCCAACCATCATTGCTCCTCCACCGCAGCGTGAGGATCCCATCTCTCGTGCCATTGACCGGGACTACGAGATCACCCTGACTCCACGTCGACCGGTCTCGCGTCCGCCGTCACCGCCGTCACCGCCTCCAGAGCGAGAGCGAGCGAGGTCGGCGGAGAGGATTGCCATCTCCCGTTCCGGAGAGCGGGAAGGCCGCGAGTACAAGGAAGAGATTGTCATTGACCGCAATGAAGGTAGGTCGCGGTCACCATTGCCGCCACCAGCGGTGCGGCGCCCTCCTTACTATGACACTGCTCCTCCTCCTCCTCCTCCTCCACCACCCCCACCAGCCCGTGCTCGGCCTGGACTATACGATCGTGAAGTCGAGGAGGAGGCGGCATATTACAACGACATCGCCAACCAGCGCGGCTACGTTGGCGAATCCTACCACGGCGCTACGCGAGACTGGTCCCTGGTTGACGTTCCACCCGGCACCCGCCGCGTGCGTATGGATGGCGCTGGTGGTGGCGAGCAAGAGATCACCTGGCAGCGGTACAACGGCGTGCGCCGGAGCAAATTCTACCCGGACGGAACGCCGTACGACCCTTACCTAGACACGCGCCCCCCACCCGCTTCTTCCGCACTCGCACCTGCCCCGGCTCCAGGCCCCTCAGCGGTCGCTGCTGCCTCTGCCGGAGGGATTGGCGTCTCCTGGGGCAAGCCACGTGACCCTCGCAACGGTCTCTGGACAGAAATCACCAAAGATCTTGTGGTCAAGGAAGCCATCAAGGAGATGGGCTACGAGTACGAGGAGACCGATGACTTTTACTACGTCTTTAAATATTTATCATATGTGAGTGAACCCCCTTTTAGAGGAGAGATTCTCAGTCTCGTTCCCCACCCCCGCGCCGCCCCCACATCAATGACGTCAACCGACAAAATCAATGTGAAAAGAACTTTTTTGAGACTGACACCCCATAACAGGAAGACATGGCGCGCCTGGTCGGCTTGTCCGACGACATCAAGAACGCGCGACAGAAGCGCATCAAGGAAATCGGCTGGGAGAACCGCGTGCTGCCGGAGCCCGCGCCCGAGCCGGTGGCGGCCTCGTCACGGCTATTGATTGAGTCTGGCCGAGACCGCCGCGAGCGCGAGCACCCGCCCTGGACGTCGGACGACGAGCGATATATCGAGCGTGAGATTGTCTATCGCGGCGGCCGGCCTGCACCACTGCCACCTCTGGCTCCGCCTGGACCGCCTGGACCGCCTGGTTGGAGGCGGTAGGTAGTAGCTAGTTATGGTTGGGCTAGACCACCCCCTTTTTATATATAATGATGAATGAATGACCCCCCCCCCCCATGATGAATACGAAAATCGATGATGACTGATTCAGTTCATTGAAACTATTTCTTGATGCCTCAGAGGTCATTCTGCTTGATTATTGGTATTACCACGGCTGACAAACAGAAATTATCCATTGGTATTCACCGCCATTCCATCCATCATCATCATCATATGGGGCATTTGATGATTTGTCTTTGTCTAGACAGGAGAGCGACTCCCTGCGATTTCCTCTCCTTCACGCTTCTGTCTCTTGCTCCTAATCTGCAGCGCATGCGGGTGCTGATGCTGGTGCTGGTGCTGGTGCTGTGGAGTCTGCTGCTGGTCCATGGCCACACCCGAAGCGCCACCCCCACTGCCACTACTATCATCACCAGCATCCATCTGCTCAAAGTCTCGCTTGCCACTGTTGTTCGTGCTGCCACTGCCAGAGCCGTCCGGAGATTCTGCAGTTGCTGGTCCGGCAGGAAGAAGGCTCGGGGCGGGAAACGTCGTAGGCGTGCCGTCCTCGCTGCAGAGTCCCAGCTTGACCAGCTTGTGGCGCGGCATGTACTGGAAGCGGAACTCGGCGAAGAAGTCCTCGTGCTGCTTGTATCGCGCCCACGCCAGGAAGCTGAGGTTGACTGTGTATGATGATTCAGCCGTGCCAGTGATGTGCTCGATACCGTCGCGGTCGTGGTCGTGGTCGTCGTGGTCATCGCCGCTGTTGAAGCTTTGTTTGCTGGTGGTTTCCTTTCCGTCCTGGTCGTTACTACCACCGGCCTGGTTAGTAGGAGCGGCGGCATTGCCACCTGGCAGACGCCTAATCCTTGACGGGCCCAGGATGACGATCCGCTTGATCACGACACGGATGACTCCTGCCTTGTCGTATGTCGTCTTGGTGTTTGCCATTCCTGCTGCCTGTGAAAAAGTGTTGGATAGGTCGTCGAACGCGATCTCCTCTGCCGTCTTGGTGTTGTTGTTGTTCGCTGCTGCTTGCGTTTCCACGGCATTGAGATTACAGTTGGACATCAGGTCTTCAATGTTTCCGTGGGTGTTCCATTTCCAGCCTTTGACCTTGAAAAGGAGGCGAGAAGGATCGGCATTGCTAGCTGCACTGTCTGTGCTTGCCTCCTCATTGGCTTCCAGGCGGCCACGGAGTTTCATGCCATGAGGCTTGTAGTATTTATCGCTAGGATCGAGGGTGAGGTTGTAGATGCACTCGGGTCGCTGCTTTCCGTCGATGTAGACGGCAACAGATAGTCCAAAGGGGGGGTACTGCCCGCTTGACGCTGTGGTGGGATTGGGTGAGAGGGAGGAGGATGAGGAAGACGTCGTTGTTGGTTCGCAACGCTGACGCGCCTTGTCCAAGACCCCAGTCTCGTTTTCATCAAAGGGGAATGGGCTCGTTGGCTTCACCAGGATCTGGAAAACCTGGCCCGTCTTGCTCTCGATCTTGACTGAGCAGATTTTGGACTTTGTAGCAGATGTACCGAGATCCTGGACGCCATATTCGGTGAAGGGCTTCCCAGAACATTCAATGACAGAGACCTGGATCCCATGTCGTTCAGGCATCTCTGAATATGAACAAGTAGTCTTCTTTGGTTTTGAATGAAGAGTCAACGCCTGCGCGTCTGACAACGACAGTAACACCAATTACAACAACAGTGAGATTGCTGCTGTGGAGTTCCTTCCTTCTGATGATCTGAAACTGACATATCAGCGAGCCGCATCACCAGCCTCATACAGCAAAGAAACTCACCAGCTTAGGAGCAGACAGATAGTTACTGACCAGTGTGTTCTCCCCAAGATAAAAGACTCGCAGTCGTCGTTGAACAAATATCCAACACAGAAAGGCTGGTCATTCAGCTCACGTGATAATTTCGTTGACGGGGGGTGTCCAGCTGTGCCCAACGACGCGTTCACCCTTTGGGTGCAAGTTTCTGCGGCAACATTTCATGTCACTGCTGCAATCTCATACCCAAGTAAGACCTCGGTCGAAGACCCATCCCAGCCCCGGTTGCCTCCTGTTGACAACATGAATCGACAGCTGGGATCGATATACAGCTGCGAGATCACACCAGTTCGGTGCCCGGGCACAATCAGAAACGGTACAGTCGACCGAGACGTCGGGGATTCCTTCAGATCGTAAAGCCGCAGGATATCATATGAAGCACATATCAGGTGTCGCCCGTTAGGCATTGCCTTGACTGATGTGACTGCTCCGCTTCCATTCGGGAACTTGAACACGCGCGCAGGTTCCTTCAGGCCTTTGCGAAGGTCGTACTCCTCCACCGTGTTGTTGCGGCGTCCGGCAAAGATGTAGTTGCCATCTGGCGACCAGCAAGCACTCATACACCACGGAGGAGTATTCCGCGGCATTACCCGGGCTACTGGGTTCGGCTGCCTGCGATCCCATACTCTGATCGCTCCATCAATGGATGTGGCCATGAAGGTCGAGTCTGACGTTACCGGCGCATCGGGCTCGTTGTTGGCGCCCTGTGAGATACCCTCCATGTCGTCTGCATGAGGCAATCCGTTTGCAAGGCCCTGTTCCGAAGCTCTTCTATCTCCATTCGGCAGAACTTCGTCGAATCCCAGTATCGATTGCGTCGGCTCCGGCTGCGGAGGCTGAACTGGCTGCAGGCCATCGCTAGCGTCCGCCATGATCTGGTCATCCAAGCTGCTTACCGGAGGGCCGTCAGCAAGTGCCCGAGCCATCTCGTCGTCATCCTCCCCAAAGGCGTCACCAGCTCCGTTGGCCAAAGCTGCGCCAACACTCTCACCAAAGAGATCATCGTCACCCTCATCCCCACCAAACAGAGAGTCTCGACTCGCTGGTGAAGGCTGATCGACTGGCCCTTGGCTCTGTGCTCGACTTGAGACGCCATTAGCCATGTTGTCTCCATAAGTTCGACCGACTCCGTTGGTGAAGGCAATCTCTCCTGATTCCGCTGGAACAGGCAGTGAGGAGATGGGCCGAGACTCAATTGACGAAATCTGGCCCGCACTTGATGCGAATGCCGTCTTTACTTGCCCCGTCTCTAGGTCCCAATCCAGGACGGTCTTGTCCCAGCTCCCAGAGAGCAGGGCACGCTCATCAGATGACAGGCTGAGCACCGACACGGCAGATGTGTGTTGCCGCAATAAAGCAATCTGCTTGCCTTCATCATGCCTGACCGACTGCAGTCGAATGGCTCCCGATGCAGTGCCAGACAGCAGCCATAGGCCCTGACTGTGGCATGCAAGAGAGTAAACGGGAGAGATGACTTGAGTTGACTCTTGAGCGCCCATGCTTCTCGCTTTGGTGTCCCAGTTCTCCCAGTAGGACATCAGAACACCGGCTTTGACCACGCTATCGACGAATGGATGTCTCTGTGCCACAGTCAGGGCCAGCTTGTTGTTGACGGACTCGACCCAGTTGAACTTGCGAATATAGCCATCCGATCCACCGGTAAAGACCCAGCGGGCGTCCCAGGTCGCACAGGTGGCATTCACAGACGTGCTCTGTGGAGCGGCGATTGTGGGAACAATGTCGTACGACTCGGCGGTCAGCATTTCAATCCGAACCGCCGATTGCTCAGCCGTGCGCGCTGATTCTTGCTGTGTTCCTCCGGCCTGAGTCGAGACCTGGCCAGTGGCCGAGTCCGGCTCCCCGTTGTTGTCCTCGTTTTCGGAGTCTCCTGACTCGTCCTCATCTTCATCACCATCACCATCACCATCACCATCACCATCACCGTCGCCGTCAGCATCGCCGTCAGCATCTTGGTCAACCTCGTTATCCATGTCACCGTCTCCATCGCCATCTTGATCTGCGTTGTCATCGTCAATATCTCTCATAGTATCGTCCCCATCGTCGTCTGAGCTGCCATCTGGTGAACCAGGCAAATCTCGCTCGTCGTCATCCTCAAAGGAAGGCATTGTATTGTGAAAAGCTTATAGCGCGTCCTTGGTCCAACTAATCAGTCAGTAAATCATGGCTAGATATACCAATCTATTCAAACGCGTTGCTCCGTTAGAAATAGCACCGCTGGCTACATGTATAAGTTATGAGATAAGTTGAAGAGAGTGGGAGTGCTAGTTTAACTGGGCTCAAAATCCACTAAACCTAAGGTGGTATGGTCTGATTTTAGTGTTTTGATAGTGACCCCATTAGTGACAAGTTTTACGGTGAGCAATATAGAATCTTTATGCATGACCACTACGGTGAGCAATACAATATCTTTATGTCTTTATCACCACTACGGTGAGCAATATAGCATCTTTGTACACAACCCCTACGGTGTGCAATCTCATACCTTTGTGCACAATGACAATGACTTCCTCCATCTTCTTGTGCGTTGCCAGACTAACAACTTTCTCCTTCTGCCATTACAAGTTATTGTGCCTTATGGTACTTGATGCTGACTGATCTTGTTCTTTCTCTCCCAACCTGGCCTATTTAGTCTGTCTTTCACAGCCAATATCTTGTTAACCAGTTCTTTTCTCAATCTACTCCCAGCCAGGTAGGCCAATATTATGCTGCCCTTGATGGTAATCTATCAGGAGTAGGAGCAGAGAAAGACACCCTGTTTCATGATGATATGGTCTTCTAGGCTATCTTATTGAGTTTCTGGCATGAGTGTTGCTGAGACCAATCCAAGGTTGGTCAAGTTTGATCACATGTTTGCTATACAATGAAGATGAACTGGGATCCCTTCCCTGATGCTTGCCTGGAAGTTGTTTGATCACTGATTCTTTCTGTCCTCCAGCCTCTTCAGATTTATCAACTGGATTTCCTAATCCTTGCAGTCCCCACCTCGCATTTGGGTCTGCAAACTTCCCTCTTCGATTGGCCAAACGACCATCATCCATATATTGCTTCCACTCTCTTCGTTTAGAGCTAGAGCCCGTGGCTGTAACCGCTAGATCTCAATTCTATGGCAGGCCCTCGCAGCCACGACGCTGGAGCGCCCAGTCGTGCCCGAGGCCGAGGTCGTGGTCGTGGCCGTGGCGGCAATAGCGGCAGAGGCGGCAGAAGTAAGTGGATTCTGATGACCTACAGACTGTTGCAGCCGGTATGCTCACATCAATCGAACCAGCAGCCGGAACTACAGCGCCAAACGACTCTTATCAAGGTCAGTCTTAACTCATTTGATTTCACGCGTGGCAGCCGGGGCCAAGTTTTCTAGTCTCCACGTCAAACAGAATGAAGCTTTCGTTCTCTGTACAATACTTACTGCTTAAAATCCGCTAATGTTGATACAGACTCTGGAGAATTGAACGCACACCTCTCAGAGAAGTTTCACGGCTCCCGGCCCCACCGACAGGCCCCCATTGCCGGCAGCTTTATCGATGCGGCAAAGGACCTGGTTGTGAACTATGACATCCGAAAATACGTACACGAGCAGGAGAAGATCACCGAGGAGGCGGAAATAGGCGTCTGGATAGGTGAGCCGGAAATACCGGGCCCTAGCGAGATCACCCTTTCGGCGACCGATGAGGTCGAGCTCTCGCCGAACAAGGTCAAGGGCAAGTGGAAAGACAAGCAAAAATACTTGCGCACGCATTATGCGCTCCTACGCGAAGATGCGGTTAGTCCGCTGAGGGATGCTGTTGACAGATTCAGAAGGGATCCTGAGATGTACGATGACCTTAATGTTTCGATCTATGAGAAGGTATATATCACCGGCTTTACCTTTGGACAACTTGGAGTGGCTGCAAGAATCCGATTCTCGACAGCAAGAGCCCAACGCCACATCTTGTGGTCTTCAAGCAAACGACTTACCTCGGGGACTCTGGTGGCCTTGTTTCCTGCCAATGACAAGCTGCATCGCACAAGCATCGTGGCCATCGTGGCTTGTAGGCCTCTCCAAGGTCTGGTGGACATCTTTCCCCCAGAGATTGATATCTTTTTCAGTCGGCCTGAAGACATTCAGATCGACCCTCACCAGGAATGGATCATGGTAGAAGCAAGAAAAGGCTACTATGAGGCTTCTCGTCACACCCTTCGAGCGCTGCAGAAGATGAGCAAGGAGCAGTTCCCTCTGTCAGAACATATATGCAGGCTATCACCTGATATTGAGCCACCGGCTTACCTGACCCAGGATCCGATGATGAACCTAAGTCCAGCCACCTTGTCGGGAGAGGTGACTGAGACAGACGTCTTGGCCAACTGGCCGTCGGCTGAAGGCAGCCGGCTTGATGACTCGCAATGGGCAGCACTCAATCAGATTCTAACTAAGAGCCTGGCAATCATTCAAGGCCCACCAGGAACCGGCAAAACATACGTGTCGACTGTTGCTCTTGAGGTACTCGCAAAGACACTGAAGGAAGACGAGCCGCCGGTGATAATTGCCGCACAGACCAATCATGCTTTGGACCAGCTGCTCAGTCATGTTGCCAAATTTGAACCGCGCTATATTCGCTTGGGTGGGCGAAGTACGAGCGTGGAGATCAAGAAGCGTGCTCTGTTTGAGATTCGAAGAACGGAGCGGTTGCCCCTTTTGCCAGGAGCTCTTCTAGGGCAGGCACTGAATAACCACATGGTGCAGTCAAAGAAAATTATTGAATTGCTGAAACCATTGCATGAGAGTCCCAATGAGCCGTTCTCAGTCCAGACTTTGCTAGAGTACGACATCATCAGCAAGAAGCAGGCCGACTCGCTTGGATCTGGTGCTGCCCGTTGGATCTCAGCAGATGGATATGAGAGTGATCCTGTGAGGCTGTGGTTGGACCGTGAGCTCGTTCCTTTCCGGGTGGACTATGAAACTACGCCGAGATTCGGAGTCGAAGAGGACGACGAGGACCTGGAATTTGAACAACTTCGCGAGCAGGAAGCGGAGAATGGAGTCAACGACGAAGAAGACTGGGAGCTGATCAGAGGTCTTTGGTGCTGTCTGGAGCAGAAATGGACTGTGCCACGGCCGGTGGAATCGGACTTGGAGCGTGCGGCGAGAGAGCTCCGAACAGAACAAGACCTATGGAAGATCGAGGAGAGTCTGCGTGGAGCGGTGTACAGCTTGATGCAGTCACAATTGAAGGCCAAGATCTTGGAAAAGGTACGAAATGAGGCCATTCTCTACGACAAAAACCTCAAGGACCTCAAGATCGGCAAATGGGAGCGGGATGCGGTTTACCTCAAGCGTGCACGCTTCATCGGCATGACCACAACCGGTCTCAGCAAATATCGGCCTCTGATTTCGAGTCTAAAGCCCAAGATTGTCCTGATAGAGGAAGCTGCAGAGGTGTTGGAGGCACCTGTGGCTGTCGCGTGCATGCCGTCTGTTGAGCAGCTCATCTTGGTGGGAGATCATCTGCAGTTACAGGGACATTGCAACGAGCAGGACCTTGAAGGTGAGCCATACTACCTCAATGTATCGTTGTTTGAGCGCCTTGTCAACAATGGGGTGCCTTACAAGACTCTGCTTCGACAGCGGCGTATGGATCCAACTTTCCGCAGCCTGCTGTCAAGCCTCTACCCCGGTCTTGGAGACCATGAGTCAGTAGTCAACCGGCCGGTGCCAACGTGGGGTATGGGCAGGATCAAGTCATTCTTCTTCACTCACTCGTGGTCTGAGTATCGAGACAGCCAGATGTCGATTTTCAACCAGGAAGAAGCCAAGTTTGTGGCTCGGTTCTACCGATATCTACATCAGAATGGGATGCCAGTGGAGGACATTACCATATTAACCTTCTACAACGGACAACGCAAGCAGATCTTGAAGGAGATTCGGCAGTTCCCAGAACTCAAGGAGGTCTACAACAAGGTCAAGACAGTCGACTCGTACCAGGGAGAGGAGAACGAGATTGTGATTCTGTCATTAACCCGCAGCACCGACGATGGCAAGATAGGCTTCCTGAGCTCGACCAACAGAGCCTGTGTCGCGTTATCTCGCGCCAGAAACGGCTTCTACATCTTCGGCAACGGCCAGAGTCTGTACAAGGCGGAACACGAGCTGTGGAATCAGGTCATACAGAAGATGCACGCAGCACGCCGGATGGCAGACAAGCTTCCTCTGTTCTGCCAGAAACATAATAAAACAATAGTGTTGCAGTACGTCGATACATGGGACCAGATTGATGGGGGATGTGACGAAAAGTGTGGTGCCACTCTCGAATGCGAGCACGCCTGTCCGCTGAACTGCCACCCATACGGTCACGATAAAGTGGAGTGCAAAGAGAAGTGCTCAAGGTTGCTCATTTGCGGGCATGAGTGTAGGCTGAAATGCTCGAGCGTGTGCGAGTGCAGTTGCGAAGCTTTCAGCAGAGCGCAGGTAGAGGCCGAGAACAATGAAGCAACAGAGGCCTCCGTGTTGGAGATGTCGTCCATGAGAAGGAGCCTCCCGGCAACAGATGCGCGGTACCCGATGGCGACGTCTGCCTGGAACAGAGGACCCCCGGGCGACCTGCAGCAGCCGCCCTCGAACGGCAGGAGAAGTGAGAATGCGGCATGGGGAAGTGGGTCGGGCCCTGGTAACCAGAATTTCCACCCTTCAGGCAGCAGCACAGAGCACTTACCTTTGCAGAACCGAGCGCACCAGCGCACCGACGGCTACTTCGGAGCGAGAACAACGGGCAATCAGCGATTCATGGCACGGTCTCAGGGATTTGGTGACCGACTCAATGAGACGACGGCGGGCAGAATGCGGTTGCGGCCAGAGGAAGATGCTGCGCAGCGACTTGCTTGGGACTCGTACGCTAATGGGGGCGCACAGCGAGATGATGCGCAGCGTGAGCAGCGTGAGCAGCGTGAGCAGCAGGAACAACGCGAGCGTCGGGGTGGTCGATCACATTAGAGAGACTCGGTCACGTGATGGCCCAGCCTAGCGGTTAGAATTTTAGAGTTAAGCTTAAGCAAGCCCCATATGTCGCCAAGGCAACCCACAAGTCGCCAAGGTGACGGGGACCCACTAGGCACGCGGCAAGCTTCGAACAGGTGGGGTTAGAGAAGGGAGACGGGGGGGCATTGGGGAGAGATCCAAGCTCAATGAGAATGGGTAATTGCTGTTGATTAGTCTATTTACCAGTAGGGGAATATAGCGATGTGGTAGTTCCTGGGGCAGCAGATATTTATTTACTACTGTGGTCTTGGCGGCATTGGCATTGTTGATCTTTGCGCGTACAGTGAGAGGTGCCCAATGCACCTGCAGCATCTGGGCGCCTGCCACTCCGCCCATGTTTCACAATTATTGCGCAACACAGCCACCACCGTGCGCCCACCGAGCACCCACCCGTTCGTTCTTGCCCAGCCAAACCACTAACTACCCACTACCCACTACCCGGTTTCCTTGCCTATCCACAGCCTGCGCTGTAGGCGTCCACACCACCGCATCTAATATCGATCGATCAACTCAGTCCTCTTATCCACCCCCCCGTTCTTGCCTGAACTTCTCTCCGCTCCTGCCACACTCTTGCCGACCCAGATCCAGCCTCTGAACAGCCAGGCCCTCAACCACTCGATCCCCAACCGCAGTGCCGCCCGCCGCTCACGTCAGACCCGCCGCATTTCAGCTGCTGAGCAATTTGCAAGCGAGCAATGGTCAATCGGTCACGACCTGGACTCGGCAACTCCTGATTGCCTAATTACGGTACCTGACTGAGTGCTGCGTCTTTGCGTCGGCAGCTTGCAGCCCGTGAGACAGACAAGACAATCATGACAGCAGGGAGGACCTTCTCCTACGAAACGGGCGACGATGCAACAACCGCCCAGGCTGTCGCTCCGTTTCAGTCGCCAGCACCGTACCCGCCCTACATCGACTCTCCAGAACGCGATTTGACCTCGCCGCCGCCTCGATACTCGTCGCCTGCTGCCCCAGAGATGGATTATTCACCCGAGGGCGACAACGCCGAGGGTGCTGCTCCCGCTCCTCCACCACACCGCGCCAGTCCTACCAGAAGCTTGCCGAGGCTGGCAATCTCGTCAGACCAAGACTCGGGGTTGAGAATACCAACTCAGACCTCAACACCTTCCTCCTCACCCCACCCTACCGATCGTGACTACCTTTCCGGCACGCTGACACCGCACCTGCTCGATCGAGGCTCGTATGCTTCCAACACGCATCTGGCAGGCGCGGCTGCCACTCCCGGCGCGACTACCCCAATCTACGATGCCCTGCCTGCCCGCTCCGACCTCAGCATCCCGCTTGGTGAATTCCCCTCTGGTCAATCCATGGCTTTCCCAGACTCTCCTTATCATCACCATCGCTCCAGCCAGTATTTCAGTCCCGCCGTCTCAGACGCACATATCAACCCCAACAACATCGTGGATGACGGAGATGATGGCTTCATGCCGGAACCGCAACGAAGGTCGATGTTCCCCATCATCAGCCGCGAACGCACTGGCGACCCTGCAGGATATGTTGCTGCTGGAGCTGCTGGAGCTGCTGGAGCCGCTGGAGCCTCGTCATCACCCGGCTTCCTGGCCCGTCTAACGGGAAGATCAGGCAACCGGCCAAATGCGGCCTTACATGCTGACCTGCCGCAGCAAGAAAAGTCAGAGTGGCTGAACAGGCAGAAACAAGGCAGGCATCAGATGAGATGGGTGGTCGGCATGGCCATTGGTGCTGTCGTTGTCATTGCCATCGTTGCCGGTATTGTCGGCGGTGTGCTCGGCTCGCGCAAGAGTTCGTCATCCAGCGGCAGCAGTGGAAGCAGTGGTAGTGGTGGCGACGGTCCGGTCGCTGGCAGCACCAACAACGCGGAGACAGATCTCAAGGAGAATGGAGACCTCGATATCAACTCGAAAGAAATCCAAGCGTTGATGGACAATGACGAGCTGCACAAGGTCTTCCCGGCCATCGACTACACTCCTTGGGGCACCCAATACCCTCTGTGCCACACTTATCCGCCTTCGCCTAATAATGTCACCCGAGACATGGCCGTGCTCTCTCAACTGACCAACACGGTGCGCCTGTACGGCACCGACTGCAACCAGACCGAGATGGTGATGCATTCCATCAAGCAGCTCCAGCTGACCGACATGAAGATCTGGCTCGGGGTATGGGTTGATACCAACCAAACCACGACTGAGCGACAGATCGCCAAGCTGTATGAGATTCTTGAAGCCAACAAGAATGACCTTTCCATCTTCAAGGGCGTCATCATCGGCAACGAGGCCCTGTATCGTGCGGGTGAAGACAAGGCCCAGTCGGAGGAGGAGCTGATTGAATACCTCACTGACGCCCGATCAAAGTTCAAATCAAACGGCTATGATCTCCCCATCGCCACGTCTGACCTGGGCGACAATTGGAATGCTCAGCTTGTCCAGGCCGTAGACGTTGTCATGTCCAACATTCACCCCTTCTTCGCTGGGGTCACTGCAGAAGTTGCAGCAGCTTGGACATGGACCTTCTGGCAGGAGCACGATGTCGTCCTCACCCAGGGCAACTCGGACATCAAGCAGATCATATCAGAGACCGGGTGGCCGAGTGGGGGAGGTACCGACTGCGGAGGCACAACCGGTGAGTGTGCCTCGGGCCAGACTGGTGCAGTAGCCAATGTCACCAACATGAACATCTTTATGGATACCTGGGTCTGCCAGGCGCTAGAAAATGGTACCGATTACTTTTGGTAAGTCAGACACAGACAATTCGTGCAAAGCCGACGACACGGACGGTAGCTGATGATTGCAGGTTCGAGGCATTCGATGAGCCATGGAAAGTCGTATACAACAAGGACGACCAGAACTGGGAAGACAAATGGGGTCTGATGGACCCAGCAAGAAATCTCAAATCAGGCTTGAAGATCCCCGACTGTGGTGGAAAAACGGTTTCGTGAGACGCGATCGGTCACCATGGTCTGCCCCTTTGACGCGTCAATATGACGACGTACGCATGCAATCTGGGATGCAGCGCTTAAGCAGCTTTTAGGAAGATCTTTTCGGTCCGAACAAGTAGACTTTGGACAAAGACCAGGTGGGATGTACGATGAAAGGGGTACGCTGTCGATCGTGCCGGCGTGGCAGGCATGGGCTGGGAACCTTATGAGACACACGGATCACGGAGCCCGGAGTAGAGAGCCCGGAGCGCCGACGACGGACAACGGGCAGCAAATGGCCGAAATGGCATTGGATTGAAATGGCGTTCTAGCATAGAGTACACATGTAGACAGACTTTGAAGACATGGATAATATTGGACTTTCAAGACATGGATAATATTGTAACCCCTGGTTGACCGATCTTTGATTCACATTGACCTTTTATTGGACTTTGAAGACATGGATAATATTGCAACCCCTGGTTGACCGATCTTTGGTTCACATTGACCTTTTCATCCAGATGCGAGACTTTGGGCCGCGTTGATGCCGAGGTCGAGTCTGACTTTGCGCCCCTCGGAGGAGATGTAGAAAGAAGCAAAGGACAGAATCATATGTGCTGGCTAGTACTCCTGACTGGACCAGCAGAAGAAGATCACTCAGAAGTATCACACTGTGTGATAGCACACCATGGCATATTGCCAGCCCCATGGTGATCATCTTCTTTGTCTTCTATTTCTCTTTTTTCTATTTCGATGCTCATGCAGTTATGCCCATGTCCATGTCCATGTCCATATCCATCCATGCTAGGCCATGCCATGCCATGCCATGCCCATGCCCATGCCCATGCCAAGTCATACTTTCTGCCATGTGCTGATGAACAAACAATTGACCTGTATTCTGGTGTTTTTTTTTTTTTTTTTTTTTGCTTTTTGCTTTTTTCCCTTGTAGCAGCAGTAGCAAGCAGCATCACCACCACCTACCTACCTACCTCCCAGCCAGATCAGCAAAAAGTATCAGGGTCTGGGTTTTCACTCTGAGTCTGAATTAAATTCCGAGTCTGAGTCTGAGTCTGAGTTTGAGTCTGACTTATTATATGTGATGATGAAACTCAACTTAGACTTTTTGTTTTTCCCACTCCTTGTATCAATCATATCATTACACATACAGTATATCTCCTTCCATGCCCCATGTCATGCCATGTGAGAGAAAGGGTGTATGTCATGGGGTGCATGTGGGGCCGGCCGGCAGGAGAGAGAGAGAGAGAGAGAGAGAGATCTTGGAGAACGGGAGAAGAATGATGATGATGCAAGAGAGAGAGGGGGGCAAGAGGGGGTTGTGGATATTAAGAAAACGAAAAATACCCTGTATCCTTCCCCCCCTCCCCCCCTCCTCATCTCTTATCAATTAGGGATCTTGCTTGCATGTGCAGCTACATATGAGTGAGTGAGTGAGTGAGTGTGTGTGTGGGCAGCAGGGTATTTATTTTTATTTTTATTTTTTGGTTTATTTAATCTTCCTGACTCTGTGTTGGTTCGTTCGTGCCTGATTCGTATTTCAGGAATGTTTTTCATCGATTTTGTTGCTGCTGCTGCTGTGATGCAGTCAGTGTTGGTTGCTGGTGTCAGGGTTAGTTAGCTACTCCCACACCAACAACAACGGCATCAGCAGCAGTCAGTGCCACTCTGAAACAGGATGGTTTCTACTTAATGCATATCATCATCATCATTGACTATAATTATTATTTCAAAGCTGGGTTTGATTTTTAAGTTTGTGAGGTTGAAGATGGGGACACAAGACAGACAGATACTGTAGTGTAGACAGACACACACCGTATATATAGAGATAAGAAATAAGAAAATTCAAACTTGGAATGTTTTTCGATGATGTGGAATTTAGGTTGGTGCTATAAATGCAAGTAGTAAAACAAGCAAGGCAAGGAGAGAAGGAGAGAGAAAAGGGGCTGGTGGTCTGGAGGTTGAAGTATGTGGAAAGAGAGAAATGGGGTGTAAATATATATTTCTTCCCCTCCTTTTTCCCAGCCTTGCGCCGCCGCTGTGCTTCGAGATCCTCAATCCAACAAGCTTGGCCCTTCTTCAAGTCTACGTTACAATTATAATAGCTAAGTTACTCTTAAATATCAAAAGTATTCAAACAAAACACCCGCAACAGTACAGTATGCTTTTCCCATGTTTCATAAGAACTAATCTTATCTTATGTTTCGCTCTCTGTTTCTCCCTCTCTCTCCCCTTTTCTCCTTCTTTCCATGCTATTATTAACTTTTCCACACAAGGCAAGAAGAAAAAAGAGACCGGTTGATGACATAGATTTTATCAATCAACCCAAAAAAGCCAGCCTCAACGCCGCCTACGAAGAAGACATACAGTACGGACGTACAATCAATCATACATACGTGCGTATTGCAGACTGATAACCAGTGCGGTAGGCATTGCCGAGGTGCATTAGTTAGCCGCAATGGTGCGACAAACATTATAGCGCAATAGTAATAGTAAAAAAATCCTCGCTCGCCTCGCACTACCATTTCTTTCTCTTTCTCTTCGTGCACCAAAAGACCGGCGGCAATAACAATAACAACGACAACGGCAGCAACAAACCGCCGGCTGCTATTTTTTTTTCTTAGTTTCGAAAAAAAAACAAGTGCAAAAGCTTATATACCTACCTGGACCTTGTCTAGAAGAAGGAGAAGGAAGAAAGGATCCTTGACAGCCGGCCGTCATTCCGGTGTTCCCCCTCTCCCACCACCCCCCTTCCCCCCCCCTGGTCGTTCGCCTGTTTCGCCCTGTATAATTATAAGTTAAACCTGGTCCAGTGGCCGCCGCCAGCCGGCCCTGGGCCCTGGTCACACTCTTCTCTTCTCTTCGGCCGCCCCCCTCCCCTCCACCCTCACCTGGTCGCTTTTCATCCTCGGCTGTTGTGCCGTCCTGCCCTGTCATTGCAAGGGAAGGGAATGGATGAGGATCAAGATCAGGATTAGGATCAGGATCAGAATCAGGATCAGGATCAGGATCAGGATCAGGAGCGGGTGGGAGAGAGGGAGTGGGAGAATCAATCAATCAATCACCTTACCCATCCTAACCCTTTCTAATTTCGCACCCTCGCACCCTCTCACCCTATCATTTTGCCAGGCTTCTTTCTTTCTTCCTTCTTCTTCTACTTCTTCTCTAGGGGCCCGGTCCCGGGACCTGGACCCGGTCAAGCCAGGCGGCGGCGGCGGCGCCAGACCAGGTCACAAAAAGACCTTTTTTTTTTCTTGTTTCGAGCCTTACGGTAGTTCTTTACTGTCCTTTTTTTTTCTCCTAACCACATGACAAGCCCAGGAACACACAAACGCTGCGCCGCCGCTTGTTGTTGCCTGTTTCCTGTTTTCTTTGCATGTTCGTGTTCGTGGTTAACCCCAACAGCTAGGCTAGGCTAGGCTAGGCCAAGCAGGCTGGTGCAAAAGACAACAACAACAACAACAACAGCAACAACGGCACCGACAGCAACAGCAGCAACAAGGACCAGGGGAATGCAAGACCCGAGGGACCACCCTTCCCTTTCCCTACCTCCCCCAGCAAGCTCAGCAAGCTCAGCAAGCCCTAGCAAGGGTTCGGAGGGGGGCCCAACCCAGTCATTTCCCTCTCTCTCTCTTTTTTTACCGTTTTTGCCTTCTTCTACACACCCGCAGTCCCTTGTCCTGTCCTGTCCTGCCATGTCTCCTTGTCATGCCCTGTCATGCCCTGCCATGCCCTGTCATGCCCTGCCATGCCCTACCATGCCATGCCCTCCCCCCCGTCCATCTATTCTGCAGTATCTCTTCATCGATTCCATCTACACTAGTGTCAAGTGTCTGTCGTCAACTTTACCATCATTACGCCAACACGAAACAACAACCAGCCAGCCGGCCGGCCAGCCCACCCGGCCTCCTCCCCCCCCAGAAATTAAACCTTGTTATTTTTTTTTTTTTGACGTGATTTTAGTTAACCAGATCTTACTCTGAAACGACACTAATTATGTCAGCAAGCAGTAGGAACACACAACGTATAGCAGTTGCAGTTGCAGTTGCAGTTGCAGGAGGAGGACGGGGAGGAGGAGTAAGTAAGTCATAGTAGTAATAGTAATTAATAGTAATAGTAATAGTAATAGTAGTAGTACGTAGTAGCAGTTTTGAATGGGCGGCAGCAGCGGCAGGCGGCGCCGCCGCCGCCGCGGCGTTTCGTTCCTATTACTACTACTCTCCTCCTACTACTATTACTACTGTATGTACTATTATAACCTGAAACAAGACAACACATCAACAATGACAACTCGAAGCGGGCCGACGCCGGGTGGGGGGAGAGGGGGGGGGGGTTTAGAAACGGCCACCCCAGTGGCCGCCGGTGGGGTTGGGTTTTGGGAGGGGCCAAAAATAAACCAACTGGCTGGTACGAACAACGAAACGGCCATCCAACATCATCAACATAGGGAAAAAAGAAGAGAGAAAAGACTGACTGACAGAAGGAAAAGTATTCTTTGCCGACTGGGCTGGGCTGGGCTGGGCTGGGCTTTGAAGTATTTTTTTTTTCTCCCTCAGTTTGTTGTTGATTGATAATTCTGAATCAGCAGACAGACAGAATGAGGCTCAATTTATTTACCTACCCTTCTCTCTCATCATTTCTTCAATCTTCTCTCTCTCCTCCACACTCTTCTCACTACGTTTTTTCTTTACCTTTTCTCTACTTTCTATTTTCAACTGCTGCCGGCAGAGATTCTCGTCAGTCAGCCTGGCAGGAATGCAAGAAAAACAGAAACAGAACAGAAAAGGGTGGTTGGTAATCTCTTTCTCACCAAGTCTCTCTCTCTGATCTATACCAATGATGATGGATCGAAAGCATCCATCATTTCATTACTCGGCACTCAAGGCATCATTAAGTGGCCAACCAACAACACACAATCAATCAATCAACAAATTAGTGATTGTTTGCATCATCATCCATGCCTCATCCATCTCCCCCCCATGATCATTGTTTTCATGCCTTCAGATTCTTTCATTTAGACATTTTTGATTCGGTTTTTTCTTTGCTCCTTCACGCCTCGTGACCTGCTGCGCCATTTCCCAGAATACCCATAACCAAGCCAATCCAAGTAAAGCAAGCCTGGGTGCATAAAAGCGGTGGTCACCAGATAAAAGCCAATTCCCTCCAATCCAATCCGAAATCTTTTGCCTTCCGGTGCTGTCCCCAGCCACCTCCATCCGTCAGCGAATGGCAAGGGGCAATTGGTTCCTGAAAAAAGGTGGTGCAAGCTAAGAGGGGATAGTGACAAGAAGGGTATTATAGTATGACACCACAACATGCCACCTGACATAAACTCTCTGTAATACCGGCAGGCAACGAAAAAAAAATGAAACATCCATATTCCCCCAGTTCATCACAAAAGAAAAGAGGTGTTAACACCTCGTTGTTCGTCAACATAACACGAATCGAGGGCAAATGGTGGTCGTCTCCCTGGCGCCATCTGCAATTGAAACGAGTTTTTCGGCCTTTGTCTTCTGTCATTTCGTTAATCCATCCGTCGTCGAGGAAGAGCCAAGCCATAACAGCGCATATCGGTGACCAGGCCAAGTCTGAAAGAGCCGGTTGGTTGATCAGAACAATAATTCTGCCGTGTCTGAAAAGCAGCTAGCAAAACAATAACAGGAACCACAAATTAGACGATTTTGCCAGTCGTATCTGTCCTAAACGCATGATTGCTTGCTTGCAGGCGAGTAGATAAATCTGAATGACATTAAGAGTCGTGCAATCAATGTCCGCCCGGGTTTGAATGTTGGGGGTATAGGCTGACTGCGGAAGGCTATTGGAATAAGTACTGTGTGGCAAGGCGCAGGCTGATGCGAGACTGTTAATGGAAATATGATCGCCCGGCCGACAAATGAATCCCAGACAAGACCAGACGACGCGGCTCTGTACAGATGGTGGAAGAGCAGGTTCGGAAATGGTAGTCGAATTACTCAGAAGCGTTGGGAATGGCTTCCACTGGCTGTTTGATGGTGTTTTGACGCTCTAGCCACCGACGCTTGCCTGGACGGAGTTCGAGGTGTTCGGGAATGGAGGCAACGTCGTGTCCGGCAGACATGAGTGCGCCGCGTTGCTTACTGCGAAAAGCGTCGACTGTAGGCACAACTGTCAGTATATCTTCTCTAGGTAACAAAAAATGTACGAGGTTATCATACCTGCTCGGGCAAGGAAGATGGGTCGGTTGGAGAAGACTCGGCCCTGTCCCCACGCCATGCGATAGCCAATGTCATTGAACTTCTGCTCTTTGGCTCGTTTGCTTTTCGAGATTTGCGGCACGGCAACTTCGTATTCATCGTTGCCCACTTGTGCGGGAACTGTGGTTCTGCCAATGATAGGCGCGCCGCCATCAACTTCGTCTCCCTCCTCGACAAAGCGATCATGACGAGACGGTTCGCGAGCTGTCTGCATCTGAACCGGGAAGTAGGCACGTGGGAAGACCGAGTTCTGTTTTCGGTAGGAATCGGGAATCTCGTTCATCTCAATCTGGTCGAGGGTCACCTTGACACGTACTCTCGAAGCCTTCTGAGTGTCCTCGACCAAGATGAACTTGCGTCGTTTTTCTTCCGGCACGTCACCGAACAAGGCAATATCTTCTTGGCTTCTCCTTCGTGAGCTTTCCGACACCATCGCTGCAGGTCCTCCAGGACGTGCAAGATGATGCATGCCGCCTTGAATTGATGGTGACATGGAAGGACCCATTGTCGTAGGGACTGTAGGGTATGGCTGGTAGCCCGGGAAGACCTGGGCTTGCCGAATATCGTTGGGACTACCCATGTGCGAGCTGGCCGAGCCTTGGCGATACTGTTGCGGGGTTGCGGAGTAAGCTGAAGCTATATCCCATATCAGTCAGTACATGGTAGTCACTTTTTGGGGGGGAGAAACGAGGGCCGGATGTGTACATACGCGCCATGGCTTCTGGGCCTGATGCTGCAACATCTGGGGCGTGATGGTGATGGAGCTGAGAAGGACCAGATATCGATCCGCGCGGCCTGGCATTGGGAGCGGCCATCGACGAGGAGCCAGGGAGGCCTGCAGAACCAGGCGGCGGGGGCGGAGCCGAGACAGAAGACATCTTGGAGCGGTTGTTCATCTTTGCTTGTCGTCGCACGCGCCTGCTCCGGAGCCGCGTATCCTGGTTACTGTTCCGCCAGCTGTCAACTGCTCGCTGGATCAAACCGCGCTTGCCTCTTAAGCACATGTTCAGTTCTGCCAATGCCCATCCAACTTGGTTGCAGTCGGTCTCATACGCCAGCCGATTGCCCTTGTACTGGTCCTTTGGCACGCAAGCCCGTGGGTAGACGCAATTCTCCGACTTGAACTCCTGGGAAAGCGAATCAGTATTGACTGATTCCACGTCGCAGCGGATGGTGTATTCCATCTTGACGCGATCTCTCGAGTACTCAAACGCGATCCACTGAACACCATTACCATCCTGACGTACGACCAGTGGGGTGGTTGCAGGTATGGGACCAGGTGCGGCATTGGAACTGGAACTGGGACCACCGGGCTGCTGCTGCTGTTGCTGATGCTGTGCAAGTCCTGCGCTAGCCGGGCCTGGTGCGCCATGCTGCTGCTGCATCATTGGCGTCCGTTGCTGGGGCGGTTGCTGGTACTGCTGAGAAGGCTCGCTCTTCAGTCGCGGACTGCTGGACACCGCGGAATGGCCCTGTTGCAGCTGTTGGTGAGCAGACTGGTACTGCTGGAGCATGGGCTGGCTGTTCATGGGATGAGGCTGGGGCTGGCTCTGATGCTGCGCATATGGTGACGGTTGGTGAACAGGATTCATGGGCTGATACTGGGTATAGTTGTACATGGAGCCACCTAGATGAGGCGCTGGTTGGCCATAGATTGGGCGGTGGTCATTCTGATGGGGTGAAGTCACCGAAGCTGGAGAGTTTGATTGCGGAGTGCTGTAGATGGGGGGGTAAGGTCGCTGCATTGTGGCGGTTGCAGCCATAGATTCGGGCTTGTCTGGGTGCAGATTAGCAGGCATGGACACAACATGATGCGCCGGGTGGTAGACATACCGCTGGAGTAGTACGCGCTGGCAGAACTGTGTTGACTTCGAGGACTCGGGTTTGACGCGAAGTATGTATTCTCCGACGGCGGTTGGAAATGTGGCTGACCGCCGAGGAACGGGGACTGAAGCGCAGTTTGCGGATGATAGACTCCGGACGGGGTGTATTGTGATTGCTCGGGTTGAGAGGTGCCCACGACGCGTTGCTGGTGTTGGTGCTGCGGTTGTTGTGATTGTGATTGTGGTTGGTGTTGGTGTTGCGGGGGTGGCAACGGCAGCGGCGGGGGTTGCTGGTGTTGCTGGTGCTGATGCTGCTGATGCGGCGGCTGCTGCTGTTGCAACGGCTGCTGTGTCAACGGCGCGGGTGCTCCTGGATATGGCTGTGATGAGTGATGCTGGATCGACATGAAGTGTTAGCCAGTGTCCACCTCTGATATTGACACAGTGGTTTACAAGGAAGAAACAACTGCCAGTCGGAGAATAATCCCAGGTCAGATACTAGGGTAATTCACTTAGGCGAGGAAATGAAGTGAGCCGTGTAAACCGGGATGGAACGGACTAAGGTTGCCGACTGGAGAAGCATTCTCGCTTAGACATCAGGGTGATCAGAAGGGTGAGGTCCTAGCGGCAAAGCGTCCCTTCGGCGTGCATATAGGAGGAGCGCACATTATAGCTCAATATCGATTCTTCAGAATGCTTGTCTGGTCGCCACCAAGGCGGGTGATTGGCTGGCAAGGGCGGTGGATCTCCAGTTCTCACACAATAGCTTGGGGGCCGGAAGAGGACCAGGATGTAGCGGCAAGCATGACAAGACCCGAGACTGGGCTGACCAAACCAGAAGGGGAGCAGATGGTCGGAGGGCGAAGTTGAAACCTGAGAGAGTTGGGCCGGCGGGGAGTTTAATTCCACATGCGACCGATGAGGCCCGAAGTCAACTGGGACTAGGGCGACGTTGAAAATGGGGGCAGTGCAGGGATTAGGGCAAATGTCAAAGGGCTGGGCATACCATGTACGAGGGCGCATGAGGTCCAAGGGCCCGGGGCGCGTGCAGTTGATTTCAGGGCCAAGGCCTGGGCCTCCAGGCGAACTGGAGCGCTCAATCGAGGCGAGAAGGAGAAGAGGTGGTGCAGATGATGGCAGTCGTCGACACACACAGACTCCTTCAGCCTGTACACGCGTTGGCTACTGCAAGCAAAAAGCACACACACGCACACACACACACTCTCTCTCTCCCTCCGAGAGTCGGGTGAGCTGTCGGTCCGTGTAGTCGGGGCGGAGAGCGAGGGAGGGGAGGAGGTTTGATAGGGCTTGAAAGGGGCAGGCGCGTGGGAGAGTCGCGCTTGCCAGAAGCCGGGAGAATGGTGGTGGGTGGGCACAAAAGGCAGGCGCGTGAGAGAGAGCCCTGGGAGGGAGGGGGGAAGGGGCGTTGCAGGGATTGTTGGTAGTAGGCAAGAGCAAAAAAAAAAGGTTTTGGCGGGAGGCCGGGCAGTGGGCGAGCTTGAAGGGATCAGGGTGACTTACAGCAGTAGTAAGATAGCCTGTCGCTACATATGCCAGGTGTCGTACATCATGGTCCTTATACTTGACCGCGGCGGCTGATTGCTCCGGAGAGATAGGCGCAGAGCAAGTCTGATCAATCAACACGGCCATAAACGAGCAGGCAGGCCTCGAGACCTCGCTTGGAAAATTGGTGTCAAAAAGCCCAGAGGCATAGGCAAGGAGGGCCATACATAAGCTGGGCGTTGGAAGAATGGCGAGTTGGGCTCGAGGCCAGGTGGGGACCGACCAGGTTAGTGATGTCCCAGCAAGGTTACAGGCGTGGGCGATGGATTAGCGGGGGGGCAAATGCCGGGATGAGACATCGCGGGCCAATCAGCAGCCGCGGCTCGACGTGCGCGGACCCCGTCACAGGAAGCAGGAAGGGTCATGGATGGAGGCCGGTCCTTCCCAGAATAGAGTTTAGTCGCACGAGCTGATACGACAAGAGCTCCCCTGCCGCGCCAAGTGGGCGTGCTTGCGAGTTTTAGGACCCTGTCAGCCGCCCTCGCGACCAAACCGCTTTTGTTTAGACCCGAAACAACGCCCAACGGCACCGGCGATCACCATCAGACAGACGAGCGAAGGAGAAAAGGTGTGTGGCATGATCTAACCACCCCCCCCCCTCCCCGCGTGCGCGGCTGCGCGGTTCGGGAGCTGCAGCCCCGACATCCTTGTGCACTTGTGCACACACCCATCGCAATATCGCATGGCTTTTTGGGCAAGCTCATCTCATGGCATTCATGGCATGGCACGTTGATCACGATTGCCATCCCAACCAATGGGCCATCCTATTATTGCCGGATGAGACACAGATACTCGGTGGGGGCGGCCCGCATTGAAAGCTGTGCTGTCTTTCCCGCCGCTGGCGCACCACACTCCCCCCTCCATTCTCGCGGCAAAGAAGTAGACAGTCCGCTCTGGTTGACTGTGAATCCAACTAGCTAGAGAAGAACAAAATGGGGCGACTCAGGCCGTCCATGGATAGAGTAATACAGTCCTCCCGCGCACACACACACACACAACACAACACGCACGCACACACGAGATAGCGAAAGCGGATCTCTTTTCCCAAGCGGCAGCCAACGAATAGAGAGCGCGTGTGCAGTGGAGCGGCAGTCATCCAGTTGGTTGCAGTGCCCAAACGGTGTAGCGGAAAAGCAGGTCACGCAGCGGCCACTACGAAGAATTACCACATTGCGGGAACACAGGTGTCAAGTGGATTGGGCGTGCGGTACGGAGAAAAAAAATCGCCACGCAAAGATTAGTATTTTTGGCGCGATTCACCTGTCAGAGTTTTCCCACACACACGCACACACACACACTTTGCGTTTAACACAGTTGGCGTTGGCGTTGGCGTTGGCGTTGGCGCTGGCAGGAAGGAACGTGTGGGCCTTGGCAAATCTGAAGCAACGTAACTTACGCGGAACTTGCCTGCCTCGGCGAAATCGCAGCTGATCATGATCCCCAAAGGTCTTTTGTTCTTTTGTGCCCTGTGTTAGCCTGCGACCGCCGACGTGGACCTTGGCTTTCGCGATATGGCCGTACACCCGGCCTTTTCTTGGCCGACGCCGACTCTCGCCGACTCTCGATCCCTGGTCTTGCTGAAGCTTGAGCAACAAGTCGGTGGGGTTCGAAGTAAACACTGCCTGAGCCACCAGTGAGTGTTTTTCACTCCGACACAGATGATCAACGTTGGACAAAGACACCAACTATAGCTTCAAGACGCGAGGTGGCGGTGCGTAGTGTCTCTGGCTGCCGCCTCTTCCACGGGACAAGTCTGTCGCGGAGATGGCTCAGGATGGGGATGTGGATATTAGGGCTTAACACCGTCCATTATGTGTAGATCTGGAAGGTACTGACTGACTTGCACCTGCCGACCACATTTTTTCCATTTTTCGCCCATTTCTCGCCCATTTTTCCGCTTCTTCCCATTTTCCCCCATTTTCCCATCTTTTACCCGGCGCCGCCCAGGCCCAGATAGTGCGCCGACAAATCTCACGTTAATTAGCTGGCCTTGCGTTTCAGATGTCGGACTCTTTCTTCCCTCACGTCAACAACTCGTAGCTAACGCCCTTGCTCGGCGCCACGTAGCACAAAGACTTAGTCGCGACAGGGCTCGCTTATAGCCTTTCGCGCCCTAACGCCTGCCCTAATTGTCGGTTATGCAGCTAGTCATCAACTCAAGGGGAGGGCCGGACAGTGCTTGTGTTCCCCGCCATGTAGGCCCTTCCCCCCCCCCTCCCCCTCCTCTGACCAACCAGCACCACTGCTATGGTGGGAGATTGCGCCAGACGTCGGCAGTGCTTTGTTCACATAGGTCCGAATAAACGACCAGGCAGATTTCCGGAGCGGCAAGACCAGCACAATGACCTTCCCACCCCTCCCCCGTCGTGCTCAGCTCTAACCCTTTTTCCCATTGGACAGAACCTGTTGCGTGTGCCGGCCAGGCTCCCTGCAGATCCGAACACGACGGCGGACAGGCCCCAGGGTAAATTAGGAAGAATGATCACCGCAGGGTTTGGAGCTGAACCCTGACTTGACTGTCAGAGGAACAGCGAAGCTTCCTCTCCCTGGTCAAGTGGGAAACTGATACCCAGCCACCTGCCGCTAAGACTGTACCTTTTCGACCACCTGGCTTATGTTATTTGATTTCAACGCTCGCTATGACCTGCACGAATTTGAAATCCTAATGAACCGCGCCGCGCACAAAACACACACTACTGTGTATATCTTCCGTACGTACAGTAGTTTAGTCGTAGATTAGAGTCGAGTCGATTGAAACACCTACGCAACCAAGCGCCGCCGCAGCCGCCGCTGCTGCTGCTGCTGCTGCTGCTGCTACCGCCATGCCATTTCCGTAGGCTTGTAGCCGTCACCGTGCTTTTTTGGTTTGTCGGTACCACCGGCCGTTGGGATGAAGTGGGCACGGCAGTTGCGTTGGTTGTTGCCCCGCCATCGCATTGTCTTCAGCAGAAGGAGCAACTCCTGCAACTGCAACTGCACCTGCCAAATGTTGGCGGGGGACAATTAGCAGCAAGGCCAACAACACAACACGACACAGCACAGCGCAACACAACACAACACAGCTTGCATACAGCTCCCTACTTCGGTGCTGTCTACGTGCGTACGTAAGAGAGAGGTACAATGATTGATAACGATCGATAACGAAAAGTACCTCAGTTCTTTGTTTCTCTCTTTCCTTTCGTTCTTAACTTGAAGTCGCATAATCTTGCCCCATGAGAGACTAGAAAACGTGGTATATGGCCAGGGTGGGGGGGGGGGGGGGGGGGGGGGGGGGGGGGGGGGGGGGGGGGGGGGGAAGCAGAGGAGGGGTGGGTGTGTGTGGGTTGTGGGACAACGAAAGGATCAGCAGCCGGCCGGCGAGAAAAGGCGAGAGAGCAGGGAGATGTTTCTGCGCCGCCGCCAATGCTCTTGCCGCCGCCGCCGCTGCTGCCGCCTGCTTCTGTTGCTCCTACTAGTACTACACTACTACTCTACAGTCTACTACTACTACTAACTACCGTGCTTTCCTCTACAAGCACAAGAGAGAGAGAGATCAAGGGGAGGGGGGTCCCTGGTCTGGCCCCAAACCAAAGAAAGCTTTAATTTTAGTTCCCTTTTCCTACAGTACACTACTCTGGCGGCCACGCGTTCAAGAGACACACAGAGAGAGAGAGAGAGTGCGCGAGAAAAGGGCACCACAAAAAAAAAGCGCCACAGAACCTGAAGCAGCAGTAGTA
This sequence comes from Chaetothyriales sp. CBS 135597, assembly GCA_003709825.1. Classification (NCBI taxonomy): domain Eukaryota; kingdom Fungi; phylum Ascomycota; class Eurotiomycetes; order Chaetothyriales; species Chaetothyriales sp. CBS 135597. The sequence continues at coordinate 886,558 of QQXN01000003.1, read as the reverse complement.
GTAAGTAAAAAAACCCTTGCTGACTTTGTTTTTCTTTTTTTTTTTGGCCCTTTCCTTTCCCTTGTGTTTCAGATCTTCCAGGCCGCTGGGCAACCTGCTTCTCACTCGTCCTCACCCTTCCTCTTCCCCATTTTTCTCACCCCTCCCCCCCCCAACCCCACCCTTCCCTTCCTGTTGTACTGTACCCCGGCACTTACAGTACAACAACCGTATATACTTTTCCGAAACCACTGCTGCCCCTCCCCTCCTTCCTGCCCATCATTAGTCGATCCAATCTTTCTCTCCCCCCCCCCCCCCCCTCCTCCCCCCTCCTCCCCCCTCCTCCCGCTCCCGTCACGCCCGCGATATGCATACATATATAGTAAACAAGGCGGGCCTTTGTACAGGAATTAGATAGCGTTTCGGAGCATACGCCATTCTAAGCATTGAGTTTTTTTTGGTTTTTTGGTTTTTTTTTTCTTTCTTCCTTCTTGTTTGTGCTTTCGTAAATACACGCTTAGTCCTCCTTCCATCCATCCATCGCTCCCTCTATCTCGCGGTATGTATCTGTAATCTGCAATCTGCAATCTGCAATCTGCTGCATCTGCACACGCACAGTTTTTTTTCTTTAATTTTTTTTTTCTACCGTATTCTTTTTTTTTTTACACTTTGCCATTCTTTTTTTTTTGTGTTTCCCTTCTTCTTAAAAATACACCGCCGCCGTAAAAAAAGATTTAAAATTAAAAAAAAAAAAAAAAAAAAAAAAAAAAACGTGGGTGAGGTCAGCATATCCATCACATCACTCACCACACACACACACAAACACACTACTACACACACACACGTGCAGACTGTTTTCTTTTTAATCATACTTACTGTACACACCGCATATCATCTCTCTTCCGGGCTCTCCCTTCCCTGCTCACGTAATTGATTAACCCAAACTCACTAACTGGCTGGCGCGCCCCTCAACAAGATACCACCGTCCTTCAGCATCCTCGACCAATCTCCTTCGCACCGGCCGCCAGCCAAACCAGCCAGCGAGGGAAGGAAACAATAGGGAAAAAAAAGAAAACATAGCACTGTGTTACCTGGCATGCCGCATCACATCACCCTCCCCTCCCTTCTCCCCTCCCAAAGCCAAAGCCAATGCCTCATGGGATGAAGAACTGGCCAGCCGGGATCTTCCCATTAGTACCAGGATGCAGATCTTTTGCAAGCACAATTGCTCCGAGTCAACACTGTCTGGCCAACCAGCGATAGCCAGCTGCAAGTCAACCTGGGTCATCCTTGCCCACGTTCACGCTCTTGCATTACTGTAATTTGTTTCTACTCCAGAACGTCGTAGCTGGTTGGCACTATCCTCCTGCGAGCGCGCGGCCTTTTAGATCTTGTCTGCGCCGACGGCTTCGTTGCTGCAAAGAACAACCAAACCATCTGAACCAACCACTCCACTTGTACAACACTCGGACCCGTGCATCGGGCATCGATCTACCCGTCCGCCTTCTCTCGAGCGCACAGCCCCCTCCCCCTTATCGACCTGACAGAAAAGTCTGGGGCACGCGGCGACGTCAAGGGAATTGCCAAGCTCACTCTCTGTGTTGTCAACCATGACAAACTCTGCTTTGTAGCACGGCCGAGAGACTGATATCTCCTGATCCGGTAGTCACTCCATGATGACATTGTTACACCGCCATTCCGACCTCTTGGGTCTGTAGCAATATTGGTCGTGCAAGTCTCATGCGCTGTGTAGCGACACGTGGGCAACCTGCTCTTGATCGATCGGCTGAGAAGCGCCCCATGCTCATACATTTCAAGCTGTGATTCGCAACTGCCACGTTATCCAGCTTGGATATCAGGCACCGGAGCTACCGACGGGGCAGCCGCTGTAGCTGTAGCTATGTGCTCGGTATTCGTCAGTGTCCGGGTGTCGACTGACGGATTGGCTGGCACTTGGTCGAGTAGAGGAATTGGCTTCTCCTCCACCTCCTTGTCCTCGATACTCTTCCGGGTCCGCTGTCGCTCAAGCTCTTCCTGCCATTCTTTCTCTCGGTTGGCTAATATTCATGTCAGAAAAAAAAATCCTTACCCTCATCTGGTTACGACACCACTTACCTCGAATTTCCTGCGTCTTCTCCGCAAGCTTCTGGATTTCGTCTTTTCTCAACACGCGGAGCACGATGACATAGTCCTCCCTCTCCTCAAACCGCTCCTGTGCCTTCTCCAGCGCCTCAGGGTTAACAAGGACACGGCTGATCTTGGTCCATCGTGCATTTGGAGGGACGCCTTCTTTACCAGCATCTTTCAGTGGCGCAACCCCTTCTCTCGTTGGATTCGGATCTTCGGGGAAAGGGACTGTGCGTGGTGCCTTTAAGATGCCCTTGGGTTTGAATTCTTCTTTCTCCTTCAAAGGCTCCACTAGCTGCACTCTTCGCGGCCGGTCGTCCTCATCATCGCCCGGTGACAAGGTCCGGCGCTCCAGGTCGGCAGTGTCTTCCTCATGAGCGCGCGAGGCCCTTCTTCGCCGGCGAGAATGATCTCCTTCTTCCTCCAACGGGCTTGCATCACGCCCATCAGAGTCCGGTCCTCCTCCTCGGGCTTGGGGGACCGGTTCCACATCGGCCGGCTCTCTATCTCGGTGCTTGCTCTGACGTCGTTGGTGATCACGTCCATCGTCGGGAGACTCACTTGCCGAATCGTCATGTCTGCTACTGCGCTTGCGCTCCTCCGGCCTTTCATCAGCATCGGTGGATGCTTTACGATCTGAACCTGAGCGCTGGTCTCGCCGGGCACGGTCGCCATCGTCATCATGGTGCCGGTGTTTCCTGCTTTTCTTCTCCTTTCGGCTGTCACCATCCGAAATATCTTCAGCCTTCTGAGAGCTTTTGAGAGCAGTGCCAGCAATACCTGCAGCCGCGAGACCACCGAGTCCAGTTGCAAGAGCCTTGCCATGACCCGATGCAGGACTATTGTCACGGCTCCGGCTTCCACGCCGATCATCTGACCGCTTCTGACTCCTTTCAACCGGTCGCAGACGGTCACTGTCACGGGAGCGCTCGTAATCACGCACTCGATCACGGTCTTTGTCATACTCACGTTCACGTAACCTATCTCTGACGGCGCCGCGTTCGAGTCGTGGCTTGGGAGACAGATCTGCTTCAGGGACATGCTCCCGTCTTGGCCGGGGTGAGGGCTCGTCATCGAGATATCTCTCCTTCCTAGGGTTGTCGTCTTCAGCCCTTTCCTTTTTGTATCTCACTGGCAAGTCCTCATCCCGTTCTTTTCTAGAACGAGGCTGTAAATCCTCTGCCGGCACACGCTCCACTCTTTGCCGCGTAGGATGACCTTCCTCAATCGTATCTCTCCTGACTCGCGATCGTGATTCGTAGCCATCATGACGTGCGTAATCTCGTTGATCATCCTCACGGATTTGATGCACAACCGGTGCTCTGAGAGAGTGTCTGTGGTGGATGGGCCCAGATACCCGGTCAGGGTCACTCTCGTACACCAGCCTTCCATTTGCTCGGCCAGTATTACCTCTATCCAGGCGATCAACCTGACGAGAGGCAGGAGAAGGTGGAGCGGTATCTCGTCTACCAATGCTGCTGATGCTGCTATCCTTGTACCCCGCGATCTCGTACACGCTTACTGGGCGCTCGCGACGAACAAGGCTGTCCCTTCTGTCAGGCGGCCGTGATGGATAGTCGCGGGCAAACTGCTCTCGAGGGCCGGTGTAGGAAAAGTCGTCGTCCTTGACACGGCTCGACGACGTGTATTCGGACGAGTTATACCCGCCGGCATGGTGGTATTCGGAGCGAGGTCTTACTGCCCCAGCAGCGCTCCTGGTCAACGAAGCCGTTCGGTCGACCTCAGCACGGGTGGCACTGTAATGCCTTTGGTGTTCACGGCCATGACTCACAGCCGGAACCAAGTATCGGGGGGTGGAGGGGATAACAAGGGAGCCACGGTGGTCGCTACGAACCGGATTGCTGGCCACCGAATGATTTCGCGTTGGCGGCCCGCTCTGGTCAAGCAAGCTCAAGTGCGGCCGAGATTCAGGCTGCACGGCCGAGTTTGTTCTGGGCCGCATGGCGTAGTGGATGGCTGAGACAGGGCCGCGGGCGCCATCGTGGTATGAGTATCTCTTTGTAGGCTGTGCCTCGTAAATGCTGGTGCGACGGTTGGGAGCCTGCAGTTCCAGGCTGCCTCTCGAATAGTTGGCATGGTCGAAAGACGAGGCGAACACCGTGGTGGTGGCAGAGGATCGAGGGCCGTAGTAATGCCGTGACCCAGGCGGCGGCGAGGACCGTCGATAGCGGTTCTCAGCCATTTTGTGTGTGTGTGTGTGTGTGTGTGTGTGTGCTCTGAGGGCAGGAACGACCAAGCTAGACTCCTTCCCTCGCCAGATAATTAATCAGGCCCAGGCATCCGCCGTGCGTGTTGGCACTGTGCTAGAGCGGGTTTCTCAAGTGGTGTGGGTGTGGGTATGGGCAGCAAATGTTTGGTTTGTGTGCCTAGGAGAGCGGGGTTGGGAGTGTCCAGGTTTACTGGCGGCGAGGAGGGGTAGGCGGAGGGGCGGACTCGGCTGAAACTCAGCGGAAAGGCCTGCTCGACGAGATTTGGGCGGCCTGTGAAGAGCAATTTGCACAGGAAAAGTGGTGAGCACAGAACTGCCCAGACTCGTGACACTTAACCCCTGGACGACTTCTGTTTGAGGTGCGGCGGTCATGCACGTCGTTGGTGGCGCCGCCTGCGCGGTCCGCCAAGTCAGAACCACGAATTGGGTGCCGTGCCAATGTCACTACTCGGCTTGACTTCCTCAGTCCCACCAATAGCTGCCCAGATGTATGTATATATGATAGAGATGATCATCAACGACAGGTGAGCGAATGAGAGAGGATGAATGGTTCGCAAGGCGCAAGCAGAGTTGCCACCAGAACTTATATCCCATACTGGTGACAAACCACCGCTGCTACGAAGGGCATCACGCCGAGGTCGACGATCAAGTCCGTCACCTGGCTGTTGGGTACCTGTCGCTCCTGCCATTGAATTCGGGCAATATTGACCCCACCTTCCTTGGCCATCTCGTGTGTTATGGGGTATAACCTCGCGATCCACACTTCATTGACGCCCAATTTCGCGGCAGCTTTTACCGCGACATCGGGCATCAAAATTTGGGACACCGGTTTCCCCAGAACGATCGCTCATGCATGACGTTGCAGATCTCCTTAGGCATTGAGCGGACCAAACAATACAACAAAGGGATGAAATATCATTGCTATCATCATGTATCAGTAAATTACAGAATTTATCACACAGGGCTTTTCACTCTCCTAGTCGGACTGTCGTTGTCGTCGTCGTTGTTTTTTTCTCTGCCGCCTATGATCCCCATTGCCGGTGCTGTTGCTATCACCGCGCCGGTGTGAATGTCTTCTACTTCGTCTTCGGCCTGCGTCGGTGTCGGTGTCGATAATGGCGCCAGAGATGCCAGCATCCCGCTTCAGTTGGTCCACGACACGACCCGTCTTGTACATGCAATGGGGGTCATCGTGCTTTGTGCACGGCGACGGGCGGAAGGGAGAGAACCAGTCTAGGACAGAGTGGCCCATGACATCCCTGAAATTATTCCAGTAGCCAATATCAAACGGGTTGGCGCCCGGCTTGGTCTCGAGAATGGCAAACGTGCGTGTCAATGGAAATCGTTGCCGTGACGCTTCTGTCGGCCCTTGTGAATCGTTCGGGCCTTCGTGTTTGTTTTCTGGCGCCACTTGGCTATCATTGTTCTGCTGTAGGATCAGCCGCTGCTCTTCGGGAGGCCGCGGATATGTGATTAGGCGGAGATCAGTCCGGCCCGATGCATAATACTGTTGCAGCACAGGCTCAGGTACATGGACGGCCAAGTACCAGACATGGCTCCTTCTCGTCAGGTTTTCAATCGTCGTGGTGTTGAGGAATGCAAATTGTAAACTTGATATACACATGCCCGCGCCGAAGAGGAAAAAGAGGGCTGCAAGGGCGATGACCACAGCCCAGTGCACATTGACCACAAAGCCGGTCTCTCGTCGCCTGCGGTCAGCCAAGAAGTATGCCATTACCACAAGCAGGTGCAGGGCGAGCAGGGCCGCCCAGAAGGTGAAGATGATGAAGAATTTGAAAGATGTTTCGCTGACGATGCCGCCGACCCAAGGGCAGAAGTGGTCCATTTTCAAGACACAGCGGCCCAATTCCGAGCAGTGGTGCGATCTGGTCGGCTTGTAGTTGTAGCACTGGCTGCAGAAGGGCGGCCGGCCGTCATATTGGCACACGAACACATCCTTGAGCCAGAAGTCTTCTCCAACCAATGCTTTGTCCTCATGCCTACTCCGTGGCAGCTTGCCATAGCCTTCGGACGAGCCTGCGTCTGATGATGCCTCCTTTTCCGAGAATGAACGGGCTTCCTTCTCGATGTAGTACTGCGGACCGCGCGGCACAACGCCGGGGTTGGTTATCACGGTCGTTATGAGGCGGGCGTATGTGGCCAAGACAATCAATAGCAGGAGGTAGAATGTTGTCAGAGTCGCAACGGCCGGTCCATATCTGCCCGACCGGAGCAGATAGTGGGCGCAGACGAGATCGGTCAAGACCCAGGAGCAGTAACCGATGACGCCGAGCAGGAACACGGGGATGATTCTCGCTGTCCAGATATTCGCCCTGCGGTTAGACTGGCCTCGCTGCGGCTGCAGCGGCATCACGCGGCCGATGATAGCAGGTGTGGATGCGTCGACTGTTTGGCTAGGGACATTTACGAATGGCTACAGCGGGGCATAGGCGCATTGGTGCCAAAACAGTGTCCGACCGTATCTTACCGAATCTTACCGAATCTTACCGTATTTTTTTAACTCTCTCGACGGAATCAGCTTGCCCTTCCCTTCTGAGCCTCTGCTTATAGTTTAGGCATTGGCGATCATCTGTCAGTAAATAACCCTTCCGTATACCTCCGCATCTCGTATTAGTTTTGCCTTTTGTTTCCTTACCTGCAACCCGTTTCTTTTAGGAAGCTGCTGCGTAAGAAGCGGTTGCTTAATTCATCACCCCTCTGGGCTTGGCATAAATCCACATTTCTTTTTTTCCTTCATCTTATATTTTGTTCTCATTACACACACACACTCCTAGGACAATCAATGGCCATTCAATGTTTGCTGCCTTGTCGCCTCACATCTTGTATCTTTGAGGGAGGGTTATTAGTACTTCCTGCTTCACTTTATGACTGGTCAAAAACTGGAAAAGGGGGCTTTGTCAAGCTTCACTTCTAGTCAAGGCAGTGAGCCTTTTTCGTAGATCAGTCATGAAAAGAACGAGTGCCCTTCTATATTGCCAGGCATCCGACACCAGGCACCAGGCATCAGACCAACCAGACTATTTGACCCAGCAATGAAATCATACTTACACTGCCATACAGCCCAAAAAGGCAGCAGATTCAAGGCAGCGGAACTTTGGACTAACACTTGTGCGATGCCATTCCATGATGGCTTGTGGAGGAATATGTTCAAAAAGATCCTCTATACCATCGAAAGGGCCCGGTCACATTTCATATATTTATTCCTCTTTTTTCTCTCTCTCTCTCCCCCCCTCAATCCGTTGTTACGAAGAAAAGAAGAACGAAGAAGAGAAAGAAAAACAAAAGGAAACGGAAAAAAACAAAACAAAACAAAAGAATGGCTGATAAACCCTTCATCTGCTGGAAATGCTGCCAATGCGAGTCGATCAATCCCCTCAGGGACCAAAGATGCACAAACCATGTGGGCACTGGTCTCTGTAACCATCACCGTCCACGCCAGCAGGGCCAATGTTGCGAATTCTCCAAGCATTATCCTAACAAAGACGACAAGTACCCAGATGCTGCCAAAACCACTAAAAGCCGCCAGAGCAAGTGATTTCCGGTACGTCTTTATATTTTTATCTCTCTTCGTCTTGTGTCCTCCCCTCCTTTTTTTTTCGCTTGGATGGTATAGATCCTGGTTGATGTTGTTTTTGACTCAAGCCTTTTCTTTTACAGGCAATAGAGATGGGAAGATGAGCTGCAGGCAGCTTTGGTTATAATTTTATAAAGATGGTTTGCTTCTCGGTGTTCTGGCTGGCTTGCAGATAACGGTGATCGATCATCTTGGATTGTCAATTTCAGGTGCCTTGTTTGGCTTCGGGTTGATGGGTTGGTGGCTTTGGGCATGACAAGGCTGGTTACTTCTTATGCATACTTTGCCTGGTGTTCTAGTATATCATAAATCATTGATCTTATTGGTCTCTGGCCATACAGTAACCCTGTCTGTATCCAACTTTCCAACTTGGCCCAATAAATTATAATAATAATTAATCAAGAACAGGATGGTGAGAGGCATCAGACAGGAGCATGAGCAATTGTGCAATGAAATTTAGTCGTCATCTCTGTGTCTAGCTATCGAAGAATCATCAAGTTTTTATACACATCGCCAGTCAAGTTGCTGGACCTTTCAAAGCTCAGGGCCGCTCGCCAGTATTGTTTCGGGGGGATGAAAAAGACACGAGACAGTCCTTTTCACGCCTCCATATCGCTCCTGCCTTGGCCTGTGACGGCAATCTCATCTCTTTCCAGCCCTCTGCCAACTTCATAAGTCAATACTGTCATATCGGAATAAGTCATCATCAGTCGATAGCGCCTTGAGCCCTCGATGGCCTCCCAGCCTTCACCCTGCTTGGGCTTGCCAGGCCAGGGTCGGTATTCTGTACTTGCAGTCGTAGCCCATGATGATCTCTTCTTCTCAAGCTCACTGTGCTTCTGCCTAGACTTCTTTGGGACTCTTTGCTTGCCTGTTTCGCGACGAGCGTCATCTCCAGAACTCCAAGAATCATTCTCCTGGCCTTCGAGGTGGCAGAGGGCGATGACTTGGTCATCAAAAGTTGTGTCTACGCCGCCCGCTTTCCCATCTTGAGCCCAGGGTTGGATATCATCATTATCCTCATCATCATCATCGTACGGGTTCGGCGAAGTTGATTGTCTGCCCTGTATTGGTGCCACGGCTATTCCAAGCAGCTCGTGATTCCTCGGCCGTGCTCCGTTCCTTTCTTGCCGTCGCGTGGGCAGGATCCAGTCCACCCTGATGCCAAGGATGCCGCTGGGAATGGCACGGGTGAGAGAACAGACTGCGACACGTCCGAGTTGGGAGCCGATAACAATGATGCCTAGCTCTGGGATCTGCTGAAGCATGTTGAGTCTCTGCAGGCTGTTGTTCTGCATATTGTTGTACAGATCTGGGAGTTCCTGCTTGAGAATGTTGGCACAGAAGAAGTGAGGGGAGCGACTGTGGGGGAGATTGATAAGCCGAAGATGGGATTGCGACAAGTGAAGCGTGGGGATGGACGGTATGCGCACGGGCTTTGCGTCTACAAGGCCTGACTGGGATTGAAGCGAGCGCTTCGCGAGGCAAGTCTTTGATTGAGACCTTTCCCCGTCATCCCCAGAAATCTCAGGGGATGCGGTAGGAGGTAAGGCGCCAGTTTCGACCTCGATGCTGGTCCTTTGAGTCTGATCGGAGAGGTAAGTTACACTACGAATGCTGTTGGTATCTGAAAAAGAGTCGTCATCGTCATCGTCATCGTCGTCATCATCATCAGAGCCGTCTTCAATTTCTTCGTCAGTCACTCGGCCAATGGGCTCCAGATTCTCAGCATGATCGCTTTCAGTGTCCATGAACTCTGGCTCGCTGGTAGAAGCTGCCATGTCGTTGTCTCCGGTAACGTGACCGGAAAGCTGTCTTGTTGACGAGATTTCGTTCTCGCGACTGGGCCTATGGACATCCATAGATGTCGGGGGAACTGAACTTCGACCAGCGCGTTGGGCGCATCCTGCAGGCGGACGTTGACATAACGACTCACCACGTGGCATCCTTGAATCTTGATCTTCCGCTTGCGCATCAGAATCGCTTTCAGGCCAGGGCTCTCCAACTTCTTCTGGATCTGGCACCTCGTTGTCTTCTTCGTCCGACACTTCGGAATTTAATGGATGCCTCTGACTGCGACCAGGAGTTTTTAACCGAACAATATTGGTGATGTTGTAGCTATTTCCTGATCCCATATAGCCGTGATATTGGGGGACTTTATCATGACCCACAAAATTTTGTAGAGTATTCACTGGCCGAAAAGCGGCATAATCGAGCGCGGCCACCATCCATCCACCATCCGTATGTCTCTGACGCCGCCTTCGCCAGGGGTCTGACGTTTCTGCAAAGTCCCAAGTGCGAAAACAGGTGCCCTTCCAGATCTGCCAGCACTTGAGGTCGCCGTGAATATCGCACGACAGCAGCCAGGAGCCATCTGGGTCTTCACGGGTATTGACGAATGAGATCGAAGGGATGTTTGTGGTGTGGCCGTTTTCGCCCGCCAGGACAATCTTATAATTGCGATCTCGACGCGGTATTGTCTCATTGTGGGCAGCGGGTACCCATTTGTGCCATTCTGTCTGGTCTTTGCTAGAGACCGTCGGCTCACCGTCGCCACCAGCAGTAGCTGGATAGGAAGGAGGAGAGGTCAGGGCGAATGCGAAAACAGTGATCTTGGCGCTAGGATCACTGGTTTGGATGAAGGTGGGAGTATTTGCCGATGCTGCGATCATACGCGCCTCTCGGTGTATAGCGAGACCCCAGGCCGATTCGTAGATCCAATGCGAGAGGAATGGTCGGAGGCCAACCAGGTCGGCTCGTCCGTCCTGGCTGAATCTGAAGGGGTCTTTCTGCGCCGCATCGAGAATGGCCTTGGTATGGTAGGCGGCAATATTGCCTGAGTCGGTGGAAAGAAGCAGAATCTCCTCCGAACCCAGGTCTCCCACAAGGAGGTGGTTTATGGCATGAGGATGTGGACCGGGCGCGTCGCCCAGCGAGTCCAGATAGCCGAATGCCAGGGGCTCAGCCAAAGCAGGAGGAATCAGTAGCTTGGGTGTCTTTCCCAGCTTCTGAAAGGGAAACTCAGGTTCAAAGACCAGAATGTCTTCTCTTGAAGCCATAAAGTACAAGTTGTACCGTTGCGACAGTGCGGTCAAGTTGCAGCGCCAGTTCGAATGGGGAGGCCGAGAGAAGTTATCTCTCGCATACCGGTCCGAGCCAGACTCGACACTGGACAGGCCAATGTTGACCGCTTGGAAAGGGCGCCGGTCAGCTTCCATGGTGTCGGATCGGAATTGGACACCCTCGCTGAACTACGAGCATTGAATGGACGGAGGAGAGATACAGGGCAAGACTGGCAAAGCAGAAGAGGGCAGAGACAAGTTCGTTTTGCTTTCTGGGTAGTAGTATAGTGAGTGTGGAGGGGCTGTTGGCGGCACGTCGCGCAGAGAAGAGCAAAAGCAGTGACAGGTAAGAAAAGTAAGCAGGATGTTGAAGCCGCGCCTCTCGGGGCTGACAGGAGATGATTTCACAGCCCTAGCAATGTCAGAGTGCAACAGGACCCTCACTAGCTGAGCAGACATCAAGCCGATCGGCCCAAGGTGGTATCAGATGGCAGAGAAATGTGATGCAGCAGCAGTCGTTGTCTGTCGCCACCAGTTGACCTTGGGTTTGGTGGTGTAGGCAGCACAGTGGGGCCCTTGGTTTCAGCAGCCCCCCAATAATACAGCCACTAACCCCACCTTCCCGAACTTGGTACAGAACGGTAATACACTGGGGGGAAAGAACTACCATTACTGCAGCCGATCCGACTCGCTGACTTGCTGACTTGCTATAAGCGCGCCTTCCTGGGAACCGCTGTCCTATTAGTCGCTGAAAGGCTAGTGCGTGCTCAGTTGCCCCTTCCAGTAACTTGTTAAACGCATAGAGCATCACCTGCACAGCGCAGTGGTCACGTGGACTCACCAGCCACAAACCACGCTCCCGACCTTCGAAGATGGATCTTCTGGCCACGGTGCGGAAAGAAGGGTCCCGCGGCGGAAGCGGCGACTTCAAGTGGAGTGATGTACAGAATTCCACCCATCGGGAGCAGTATCTGGGCCACAGTCTCCACGCCCCAGTCGGCAGATACAACCAGGGCAAAGACCTCAGCTGGTACACGAGAGACAAGACAAAGGACTCCAGCAAGATCGACGAAGACCCTGCCGCTGCAGCAGCAAGAGAGCGGGCCGAAGAGATCAGGCGAATCAAAGAGGCGGAAGAAGATGCGTTGGCAAGAGCACTTGGCTTGCCAGTTGTCCCCCGGACGAACGCGAATGCTCAGCCGCTTGGCGATCGGCGCGAGGTTGACAAGATAGTCAAAGAGTCGGCGGAAGAACATGGTGGAAGCTCTGGGATTGGCTTCAGCCGCTCCTCCCTCCAGCAACGGGGTCATTCGCAGGAGATTGAGCGGATTGAAGGCAATAACACCAGCGACCAGCCGGATAAGGAGCTGAATTATGCCTTGAAAGAATATCGCAGAAGACACAGACACGACAGACGCAGAGAGCAGAGGAATAGTCGGAGCAGAAGTCGTGATCGTGATAGAGATCGACGCAACAGAGAACACCGGAGTCACGAGAATGTACATGGACACAGACGACGTTCTACATCAAGAGAGAGGCATAGACACCGACAACGATCGCTAAGCACCGACAGAGACCGCCACAGACACCGAGAAGGTCACCGAGAGGGTCACCGAGAGGGTCACAGACATCGCCGTAGCCGGTCTCCACGACGGCGTGAGCTTGGTTGATTGGCATTGAACCCGACATGTTGTTCACAAGATGGAAACTAGAGGAATGTCTCAACATATGACTTGACGGCGTCACGGGCTAGTTTCTCCCTAATGGTAGAAGCGGACTCGTCCATCGTCCGAAGTTGAATGGTGGGTGACACGTGATTTTCAGCACATGATAAGGTCAATCTCATTTCTGCAAACATGGCAACAACGCCAAGTCATTTACTCCACTTCGGATTGTCACTGAACAGCCATGAGTTGCAAGGATCCATGCTCTCGGGATGCCTGCTTCCAAGGAAAGACCTGGCTTAGAGAGCATTGGCTCCTTCTGAGATGGAAAGTCGACAACGAGCTGGTCAGCTCCGTCAGCCTCCACCCCGGTTCTACTGAGATCAGAGATTTGGCGTCTCAAGCCAGAAGTCGCTTCTTCTTCTTCGGATTATGTTTTGAAAAGGTCACAATATCAGATCCTCGTCCTTGAGGTGAAGACGAGGCGGACTACTATTAATGATACCCGGTATTCAACACCAGCAAAGCAAAACTAAGATATGACTAGCTCTGGCGGCGTGCTAGACAGCATGGACACACTATGAGTTTCAAGAAGACTCATCGAGCAGCCGAAGCACAGCACCAACCAGGGAGAGGCTGCCTGTTATGAATATGCGCACAGTACCTTATTCCAAAGCCACTTGCTTCGCTTCCACCAGGGCCTCTTCAACGGTACTGGTAACATAGGACTATCGCTTGGCCATCCATCGACTGCCACAATCTGGCATACTCTGATTGTTTCTCAGCTGAGAATCGACCAGTGGCGTTTCAATCCACGGACAAACAAGACAGGCGAATCAAAAATGTTGGTGGCGTCATAGTGGCCGCCCATGTGTGCTTCACAGACGAAGGCGTTGACGCCCGCCTTGATAAAGATGTGGAACGCGAGGAGGGGGGGAGGAGCTGAAGGTACCGGGGGGATGTCCAGGGCAGGGGTCGCTGTCTTGGGTAGCTTGTTCCATGCCTGAAAGAAGTTGGTCGCAAACTCTCGCTCCGAGATGGGCTTGCCGTTGACTTTGATCCGCTCGCAAATGCTCAGCCATTCCACCATGTCATCTGACCCAGGCATATATATCTACAGCTTCCTCCACATGGCATTAGGAAACAGTCTCTGTGACAAAAGGCCCTGCCCAGTAATCTCAGATGCCTTGTACTTATTGTTGAGATTTTCCACCTCTGAAGAAATAAATAATAAATAATAAAAAGAAGAATACTTTTGTAATCACTGAGCAGTCAGCGTCCCAAAACCTAGCTGGCTAGCTGCAAATCAAAAAGTCACACAGGACAATAAAGATCCTAAGCATCTATCCTGGGCGTGTTAAACCACTATACCAGCCATCCAAATCCAAGGATAAGGGGGGGGGGGCTTCTACAGGCACCACAAGAAGTTATTGCAACTGACAACAGCATTTCATTGCACATCCTGAATTGTCTGTCTCCCCAAATGAAATGAAAACACATGCAAAGCCTCTTTTAAAAAAATGCAGCCCAAGTCCATTGTCCCAACAATGATGACGTGAATGGTCTCCTTTACTGGGGTGATGGGGTAGGAAGGTGATTGATTTATTTGGGGCTGTCAAGTGAAGACAAGTGAAGTCCATCATCATGCCTTTATATACCCATGATGCCTGCCCTTCCTCCCTGATCAAAAATGATGATCTATCTTTCTGACCAGGAAGCAGGAGCACGGAGCAGAAATGAGAATATTATTCTTGCTGTCTGCCCCTGTACAAAGCTGGAATAGACAGACTCCTATGAATCAGAAGATGATATGTCTATCTGACCAGGAAGGAGAAGCGGAAATGAGAATATTACTCTTGCAGTCCGCCCCTGTACATCTACACAAGGAGAGAACACTACTATGACCAAGAAGCGGAAATGAGAATATTCTTCTTCAAGTCCGCCCCTGCACAAAGCTGGAACATACCATTAAGACAAAAAGGAGAAACTCGCTTTGCATTGGGGTATCACTGAGGTGAAAACAAAAAACGCTATCTACGCGCAAAACTACTTGCGCTTTCGCTGAATCTCCACCTTCAGCCAGGAGACGAGGTCTCCAAACGCCTTCTCGTGCTCCTCACGAGCCGGCCCCCGCACCTTGAGCACCTTGTCCTCCCTCAAGGCGCCCGCCCCCTTCACAATCACCAGCCATACGCCGACTTCCTCGGCGTAGGCGGCCTCCAGCTCCTCCATACTGGCCACTGGGGCCGAGACCTCTGCACTGAGGCCTGCCGCCCACAGTGCCTTCACGCACTCCACGCACGAGGTGGAGATCGCGGCCGCGTCAAACGACGTGACCACGACCTCCACTCGTGGTGGGATCGCCACCGACCGGCTCTTGGTGGCCGCCTTACCCTGGGCCGCGGGGTTATTCAGATCGCTCTGAATATAGTTGACAATGTCGGTGGAATTCAGACGAAAACCAACCGCATGCGGGGCGCTCGACGACTGGTCATGGTGATATTCCTTGACCAGACTATCGTAGCGGCCTCCCGCGGCCAGGAGGGAACCCGTCTTCGAGTTGAGGCACTGGAAGACGATGTCGGACTTGTACAACTGCTCCGAGTTGTTGCTCAGTGGGACGATCATCGTGCCAGACACGACCCCCAGTTTGGTCAGATAGCCCATTATTGTTTCCAGGCGCGCAATAAAAGGCAGTGAAGAGGCGTAGTTGCTCCCAAGGAGCTTCCGGAGCTGAGCACGCACTTGGTCAGCGCTGCCTCGAATCTGTGAGAATCGGGCGACCTCCGCGATGTATGTCGTGGTGCCTTTGACCTCTGTCTTCAGCAGTGCTTCCACTGTGGCCCATTGGCGCTTCTTCACATAGAGACTGGATAGAAGCTTCTTGACACTGCCCATCTGGTCTTGATCGACCTTGCAGTGTTTGAGGATGAGATCAAGTAGGCCGGTGTGATTGAGCATGATGATGTGAGGGTGACACTGCAGAGATGGCATCTCTCGGAGAATTTCGTCAAGAATCAGGATTGTCTCTGCGTCTTTCAACGCCAGGTCGCCACTATCACGCGACACGTAGTCAAAATCGACCTCTGGGAAACGACGGGGTTCATAGCCTGGATGAGCCATCTGGCGGTAGACTGTACCGAAGCAATAGGACTTGGCATACCGAGGAGGATGCTGTGCAATGGAGCGGGCAAATGGCTGAGTCAAGTCGTATGGAAGTTGTAGCAGAAGACCACCTTCTCCCAACAGATTGATGGCTCGATCGTAGTGGTCTACCTTGGGAAACAGGCCTGGTCGTCCTGTGCCAACAGCGCCATGTCGGTGGAAAACTGCTCGGATCTGGTCATCGACGTAGTTGTAGAGGATTGAATCAGTGTGGTCGTTTCGTTCTTGGTGATCCCAGGCGCGGTCAAGAAGTTCATCATTCTTGCGTGAGAAGATGGCCTTGTAGATCTCTTGAGGATCTTTGCTCAGCATGAGCGTTACCTGGCGCTTCAGTTTGGCATCGTCCATTGGATCGGGAATGTCGGCGCGCGCGATCAGCTCCGATGCTTCAGGCCGATCCTGTGGGTCGTGGCTAAGGAGTGAGAGAATAACCTCCCGATGCACGCCGTATGCATCATCATCGAACTTTGGAGGTAAGGCGTGGTTTCGCTTGTTCAGACCAGAGAGCACAGAATGTCTCTCACCGGCGGTGTTCATGTGAAAATTCATCTCGAAGAGGATGATGCCCAGCGAATACATATCGACCTTGGATCCAGAGTCCACGCCATGCATAAGTTCTGGGGCAATGTAGAGGGGCGTTCCCACAGGGCCGTCTTTTGCAACGCCAGCTTTGGTCGTTGCCAGGCCGAAATCACCAATTTTGGGCATGTCGGATTCGTCGATGAAGATATTTGCAGGTTTGAGGTCTCGGTGGACAATGCCTGCCTTGTGGACATAGCTCAGGGCATCGAGAATGAGTCGGAACATTCTCCACATTCGTGCCTGATCAGAAGTGAAGACATCATGTGAGATCAAATGATGTAGAGTACGCTTGTCACACAACTCCATCTGGATGTAGAGAATGCTGCGCTGCGGTACTGCCTTTCTCCGCGCCAGCACTTGGTCAATCCGATTTTGGGCTGCGAGACTTGAGGTTTCTGGAGGTGCTGGGTCCTGCACACTGTCCCATGCATTGTCGTAGTCATCATTCGAGGCATCTGCTCTCGGGGCGCTCTGAACGGCAAACAGGCCTCCACTCTCGTCATCGTCGTCCTCATCATCATCATCGTCATCTGCGTCTGTCGTGGCTCGGTTGCTATTACCCGTCTGTCCGTTTCTTCGAGAGGGCACAAGTGCGGACTGCATATAGTCATATCCCGTATTTGGCAAGTTCGACTGTGCTGTCTCGTTGGGTATTGACGGACTGAAGCCGAGAGCTTGTGTGATTCCTTGATGTGATCGCGCAAAAGGGTCCGTTCCATCATCATCCTTTGGGGGAGTGTATCTGCTCTCGGTCTCGCAGGCTTCACTCTCAGTAGTATCTTCTTCGACACGCGCTTCATGTTCGACCCAGGTGTCATAGTATCGCACGATGTTGCTATGCTTGAGTCGACTGAGGACCATTACCTCTTGACGAATCTCTTCCAGGGCTCGATCGCTTTTCGCCTCCACTACCTTGACCGCATACAGCACCTGATCTGAGATCTTGCGAGCTTTGAACACTTGACCAAAGCCACCTTTGCCCAGCCGCTCAGAGTCTCTGAATTCTGTTTCCCATCGCGAGTTGCTCTCGAGCCTCCGTCTAGGAGCTGCCAATGGTTGGAATGTGTGGAGTGAGTCCTCCTTCGCCTTCGGATCGTGGGTGAAGAAGAAAGATGATGCCGTCAAGCTGAGGGCTGTTTTGCGCTTAACAGCATCTTCTTCGAAACAATCGTTGAGAAAACCCTTGAATGATGAGCTGAATCTGACTTCCTTCATGCAGTGAACAGGTGAAGAGAACTTGGAAAGGACGTCTTTACCGACGGCCATTTGCAAGGCAACGATACCAAGATCCCAAATGCAAGTCTTGGAGGATCTGTCACTCAATTTATGACGAAGTTCGCGAGCTGTCCAGTAGTAGAGTTTGCTGCTCGGTGGTTTAGTCTTGGCCTGCTGGGCTAGATCAACAAGGTCACGCAGCTTGGTGCCATAACCATCGGACAACTTGACATCCCATTTGCCATGTTGGTAGAAGAGAAGGACGTTGCCAGAATGGATTGCAGGGTGAACAAAGCTCTGCTGATCGAAGAAGACGAGTGCGTCTACCAGCTGCTGGAGCCATTTCTGAATTGTTGAGCCGGCCAGGACGTTGTGCAGATCAAGTTGCTCAGAAAGATTTCCCTTATTGGCGTACTCAGTAAGGATGGATATTTTCCATGTTCCATTGTTCTGTTCTGCGTCAAGGATTTGGTAGCCGTAGAGGTCAACCACATGGTTGTTGCGCTGATTCTTGGAGAGTTCGAGAAGTTTTTCGACTTCTCTCATGGTATTGCGAAGATCTGCCTCGGGGGCCAAGGAGTTCTTCAGGTAGATATGCTTCAGAACAAACTGCGGGGCTTTGTGGTCGTTGCTGTTGATTACGGGGCTCACAATGGAGATGTCCTTGTCATCTTGGCGCAGGATGACTGCAGTGCCGTAGACCTCTTGGAAAGTGACATTTTCGTTGGTCTCGAGATCGTTGAAGGTCAGTGGCTTGTCGAACCGAAAGGGCTCGACTTCTCGTCCGATGCTCTCCATGTCTTCTGCTGAAGAGCCGACTCGTTGGCGTCGCTTGCGTTCAGTCTCAAGTCTGGAAGTCAAGAGCTGCTCTTCTTTTCTGCGCTGTTCTGCAAGTTCCTCTTCAACAGCTGCAGCTCGTCGCTGAGCCTCAAGCTGAGTTTCAGACTGTCTATTGGCACGCTCCTCTTCAAGACTGAAGGGAGTCTGTTTGGCTGCTCTTGAAACGGCAGTACGATTCAAAGCATCATCTATGGCAGCTGTGATCTCGTAAACACACTCGGTTCCTTGGTGTGATTGGCAAACGTCCTTGATGATTTGGTTGATTTGGCCCGTGAATTTCGAGTCTCTGGGTTCGGTGTTGACGATTGAAACCTTGGGCTGTATCTTGGGATAAGTGAGAGGAAGCTCTACGTCGAGTTTCACAAAGATATCAGGATTCTCGAGGCAGGCCAATTGCACCCGAAAGGCCAGATTCTCCTGGTTCTGAAGAGGGTCAACGCGAGATCCAACACTGAGGAGGGGCACACTCACCTTCCAAGGTTCTTTCCGCCCGTAGATTCGCTCGAACCCGTCGGGGTAGATAGCTTGCGTGGTGAGGAACTCGTTCTGTTGGCCTTCTGGATAAGATTTCAGATCATCGGCTGGAGGAGCAGAGCCATCCTGTGGAGGTGGTTGAGAAGCAGGAGGTTCCTCCGAGAGAGGCTCCTTGGGGGTGGTCTTGACTGTCTTTTTGCGAGCCATGTTGAATGAGGTTGCCAGGCACTTCACTGGGTATTCCGGCCTTGGCAGCGGCTCAGAAGTGGCTGCTCAGATGGCAGAGGCTGGCAATGAGGACAGTGATGTGTCCAGCACGGCCGTCGCGGGCAAACCAAGTACAGGGGAACAGAGGGTTGTGGGGGTGGCTAGCTTAGGGAAGGAACACAAGACTGTGCCTGCCAAGTAGACAATGCCAAGACTTTGGGGGTGGAGTGAAAGTTTTGGGGAATTTCAACTGTGCAAGGCTGTACTTCCTCAAGTATTCAACGTCTTTTCGAAAGCCGACAGTCCTCAGGGCAGTTGAAGTCCAGGAGGTGTTGAGTCTTGTTCCAGCAACCAGCTCGATCTGGATGTGCTATTGAACCCACTTGCAAGTAGAAGTGGCTTCTTGTGGTCAAGATGGTGAACATTACAGAGAAGATCAAAGAGTAGTCCTCCCCGATGTCTCCGCCTCCCAGATGGATGGCGGATGGCTGACTCCTTCTGCAGGATCGAGGCCGAGATGGCCCGAACTCAGAGTGAGTGTTGCAATCTCTTGTAGAGGAGTGCGTATGCTGATGTTGAGGCAGAGAACAAGGCAACAGGTCTGTTTCCCCTGCAGAGGAAAGATAGAGGCAATGGATGGCGGAGCTGATTGATTGATAGAGTACCACCTTGGACTGCTGAAAGGGTAAGTGCGTGAAAGAATTGAAAGGATAGAGGAGCGGAATATTTACAATTGCCTGTGGTGGGCAGAAGGCAAACAAAGGAAGCCGGAGATAGGGCCCCATATCTCCTGCGCTACGTCATCTGTCACTGAACACTCACTCACTACTCAGTCACCACTCAGTCACCATTCAGTCACCATTCAGTCACCACCCACAATATAGCAACAAATGCATACAAAGCTGAAGACTTCCTGAGTGATGACCAGTGAATGGGTGACACAAAGATGCCCAGCTAACTGCTGTGGAAACTGAGCTCTATTTTTAGACTGAGCTAATAAGTTTGGCAGAAAACTAGCAAGACTAAGAGCACAGCTTCTCGAGCCTGGGCCGGGAGCTGGTTCAGGTGGTGGCGCCGGGTTCGATGTGTCAAAGTCTGGCGATGCAAGAATAGCACTGGTCGGCTTTCCCTCAGTGGGCAAATCGACATTTCTGTCCAAGATCACCAAGACCAAATCTGAAGTGGCTGCCTACTCCTTCACCACCCTCACTGCCATCCCTGGAGTGCTCGAGTATGGCGGAGCAGAGATCCAGATCCTCGACTTGCCAGGTATCATCGAGGGTGCCTCAGAAGGCAAGGGTCGCGGACGGCAAGTGATCAGTGCCGCAAAGGTAGGGAAAGAACATGTTTGAAAGAAACACAAATCCCCCCCTTTTTCTGTCCTGGTCCCATCACCAACCAACATCACCACAGACCTCCGATCTCATCCTCATGGTTCTCGACGCAACCAAACGCCAAACCCAACGCGCACTTCTAACCGCCGAACTCGAAGCTGTCGGGATCCGGCTCAACCGGTCGCCGCCCAACATCACGCTCCGGGTGAAGAAAGCCGGGGGCATGAAAATCACCTTCCAATCGCCGCCACGGTACCTGGACGAGAAAATGCTGTACAACATCCTGCGAGACTACAAGATCCTCAACTGCGAGGTGCTCGTGCGCGACGACGAGGCCACGGTGGACGACTTCATCGACGTCATCATGAAGGACCACCGCAAGTACATCCGCTGCCTGTACGTGTACAACAAGGTGGACGCGGTCTCGCTCGATTTCCTGGACGAGCTCGCACACGAGGACAACACGGTGGTGATGTCGTGTGAGCTCGACCTCGGGGTGGATGATGTCGTGGATCGCTGCTGGCAGGAGCTGCGCCTCATTCGCATCTACACCAAGCGGCAGTCGGTCGATCCTGAGTTTTCCGAGGCCCTGATTGTGCGCAGCGGGTCGACGATTGAGGATGTGTGTGACCAGATTCATCGCACGCTCAAGGATACGTTCAAGTATGCGCTCGTCTGGGGCGCTTCTGCAAAGCATATCCCACAGAGAGTTGGCCTTTCACATGTGGTGATGGATGAAGATGTGGTGCAGATTGTCAGTGCGTGGAAGGCGTGAGGGAATGGAGATAGAGATTAGAACGAGATATCATTTGTGTGGTTGGGTAAAGAAAGGGGGGGTCAACCACAACATTCGACGCTCTATTTACCCATGATGCCCGCCGCGCGCCACATCGAATGGCAAGTCTACAGGCAGGAACTGGGTTTGTAGATCAATACACACCCATACTCTCACTTCCTTTTCTTGGCCCCGCTCTTCTTCTGTGCGCCAGTCGTAGCAGCCACGGAGCCACTGGGCTTGACATCGACTTCTTCTGCAGCCAGAGCCTTCTTGGCCTCTGACGCTGCTGCAACTACCTCACCCTTCGCCTCCTTCGCCTCATCCTCATCCTCATCATCATCATCACCTCCCTGGCCAAACTCATTGACTCTGGAGAAGTCAACCCTGTACTTCCACTTCTGATACAGCCAGATGAAGAAGATGACATCGTCTCGCAGCGTGGCCAAGCGGTGTAGCGTGGGCATGCGAATGGTGAAAGCAAAGAGGTCATCGATGAAGGTGTTGAGGAACTTGTAGGTCATGGCTCGGGCGGGCATGTGAGCAACCGACTTGAGGCGGTAGTTGATGTACAGGGACGGCACCATCATTAGGAAACCATAGGCATACACTGAGCCGACCAGCGTTTCGATCACGAAGCTGTACCACGACTTGTGGGTCTCGTAAACGAGGCTGTACACGGCGTATGCAAGGAGCAGCGGCACCGCAACAATGTAGAGGTACCTGAACGCGATCTCGTCGTATTCCTTTGTCTTCTGCTCGGTTTCCGACAGCTTGTGTTTGTCCTTGAAGTTGATCACGTACGGCAAGAACGAGTATGTGGAGTCCGGAGCGGGAGGCTCAAGGATGACATCGACCATTTTGGTAATCTTCCACGCCTCCAACAGAATACCGAAGCCTTGACTGGCCAGAATCATCCAGGAGGTGTTCTCGCTGTTGTCGACAAGATAGAGGAAGATGACAGTCTGCATGAAGACGTTGGCGATGATCGTTCGCACCGAGGTTCCGATAATGTCTTTTTTCTTGCGCCAATGCGCAATGTCGTTCTTAAAGGCGAGGCCTTCGAAGACCATATGCAGGATGCTGACGATAACAGTCGTACCGAGCAGATAAATGTTAGTGTCGAGGAGAATCTCCTTGAATTTTTCCAACTCGCTACCATCGCCACCACCAGGAATTGGGGTGCCCTCGGCTGCTTTCATCTGGGAGTCCTTGATTGAATCATCCATGGAGGCCATGACGGAGTACTGCCAGTTAGGCAAGCTCTTGACCTGGAGATTAAGTGGCACTTCTTTGACCGTATCATTGAGCTCGGTCATGTGAGAGCGAAGTTGCCAGAAGGTGTTGAGGAAAACGACGGGATAGTACCAGCCATTCCGGCCAGTCACATCACGGGCGCCTGTCGGCTCAAGCACGATGTTCCTGCGCAGGGCGGGATGCATACTCTGCCAATTCTGGATACCACTGTCTGGGACGATGGCAATAGTAAAGTTGGGGTGGTAGAAAGATCCGATTTGCAGGCCCTGGGGAGCTTCTGGCTCGCTCTCGACAGACTCAGACTTGTCCAAGAGATTCTTGAGCTTGCGCACTTTCTTCTTGGGCAGGTATTGGGTCAACGGCCTGGGGAAGTGCACGGCAGTCGAGGGATCGAACTCGTGTGAGAGCGGATTCAGAGCGTGCCCACTCAGACCGAGGAAGAAATGGGCCCATAGCGTGCCATTGTGCTGTACCTCGGCGGGGAGCTCGAGGGTGGTGTTGGCCAGGCGAACAGTTTTGTAGTCATTCATCTTGATTGCCTTCTCGTCCAACACGAGCGTACCATCAATCGACGTGGGAGAGCCAGTAAGGGTCAGCAGAGGGGAGACGTAGATCTGCAGGTCCAGCTCGCTGTCGGTCGGCCAGATGGGCGCAATGTTGTGGGGGCTGGCACTATAGTTCGCAATGCTGGCGATTGGGGGCCGTTCATTGAAATTATAGTTGGGTTGCCCAACTGCGGCGGGTCCGGATGAGCTCGAGGCAGTTTTTTGGCCCAGGAAATAGTTCATTATAGCCTGGGTGAAGAGGAAGAGGCCGATGCCCTGGGCGAGGGACAACCAGATGGGCTGGGAGCGAAGTGTCAGCGGGAAGAACTGCCTTTGGGGGTCATCACTTTTGGGAGCACTATACCTTTGCGCCATCCTCTGCATTGGCTGCTGTACCAGCAGCACGCTGCTCAGGCATGCTGTGAATGAATAGCAGGACTGCAGAGACAGGAATTTCCACTGTGTAGCAATTGCTGGTGCACGTGTATATCTTGAAGTTAAGCTTTGGGGTTTCTTGGCGCTTAATAATGTCACCTGTACTTTTACCTCTCAGTGCTCTTTCATTACTTTTACCTCTCAGTGCTCTTTCATTACTTTTACTTCTCATTGCTTTCTCATTGCTTTTACCTACTTACCTGTGCTTACCCTCGCCTCGCCTCGTCAGTCCTCCATTTCCTTTGATGGCGTGTTGCTCCTTCCCTGCTGCGTTTATATACCTTGACCCAGCATCGACCATGGGCCTGAAGGCTCTGTAGAGGAATCATACTACCTATCGAAGTCTAGTCACATGATGGGCAGCGTAAGCCGGCAAAGACTGAGCAAAATACGACTTACCTTAGCTATCTATATGGCTCAGGATAACACCCATGAGCTCATCTAATTTAGTCCATTCTCTCCGAGTTCGGCTGAAGCTGATCATCTGATGAGACTAAACAGGATCGAGGAGAGGAACCGACTTCCCGACGGCACAGCAGACCTGCATAATGTCCGTGTTTCATCTGTGCTACATCTATGAGCAAAATCCATGGCCCCGGGGGCCTCAGTCTCTATTTGCTCCCACTGATTCGATCCCGATAAGTTGGCCAAGACTATATCGTTTCTTTCGGCCAACGAGAAGTGTGTGATTTTTCTCCAGAAATGGCTATCTGTACCGACTGGGTGGTCAAGATGCACAGTCACCTGCATGTCTGCCTGGATAAGCGAGTTCGAGGAAGGAGAGGGCCTCTTCTGTCGTCATTGACCCTCATGAAGACGGCGAAGTTTCGGTGGGGCGCCCTACGGACAGAGCCACAGTGATCACAACTTTTTTAAAGTCCTTGTTATCACTCAATCCTGACAATATCACGCCAGCGAAGAGCAAAGATGCCCACCAAGATGGATCTACTTCGAGAGGAAAGGCTTGGCTATGCTCCACGGTATGATAATCAGCAAAGAGAAACAACGCCTGAAAAGAAGGATGTACAACAAGATCATTTTGGTTTTCCTCCACCGTATGAGGAGTCTGTTTCCAACCGACCTGCACAGGTTTTGGTTATGGTTGGTGAAGCTGTGATTCATAGTGCCTAATAGTTGATTAATATCACAGCCGAAACGAACCCTACCCTGGAGGGATCCTGACCTCTTGCGCAATATCCAGACGCAGATTATTATC
Organism: Chaetothyriales sp. CBS 135597; assembly: GCA_003709825.1. NCBI lineage: Eukaryota > Fungi > Ascomycota > Eurotiomycetes > Chaetothyriales > Chaetothyriales sp. CBS 135597. The sequence goes on along the minus strand of QQXN01000003.1, from coordinate 861,856 downwards.
AGTAGCCACAACAACGACACTGGGATTTACTACCGACGTGGTGGCCAGATCGTTCGCGAGCCACTGACGATAATGCTGGATGACCTCAAGGACCGAGTCGCGTCGCTCACGCCGGTGTTACCTGCCTCCCTTCCGGAAGATGTGCGTCACAGTCTGGTTGATGCAGTTGATGTGGATATCTTCAGACTCCCGGTGCTTTGGCCACTGGCGGATGAGGACGAACGTACCAAGGTGGATGTCGATCTCCTATCACTCCAAGAAGACCACCAACCTGTGTGGAAGTGGACCAAGGCAGAGCTCACCGGACATTGGCACTCAAATCTAGATACCGTCCTCGAGGCTGGCTGGTGGGATGCAGGCCGGCAGCTTTGCTTGATCGTGTGCGGAGTTGATGTCGGCATGGCATCGAAGGTTGATAGGGCGCGGGTCAAAGTGTTAGCGTTGACAGACCGGCAGATTGAGGCGGAGGAGAGAATTCTCGAATGAGTAGATTTTCTGATTTGAGAAAACTACGAACCAAACCTATTCTTGCCTGGTCCAGCATAGCAGCACACGGTCGAAGTCCTCACTTTTTTTGGTGCCAAACTGATTCTCTAGCACGCTCGTGCAACATATGGTGGCGCAGCTTCGATTCCGGACAAGGTGAAACCCAGGTAAGGGAAGTCATCATGCATATAACCGTCTAGTCTATGCACCACACACTCCTCAAACAGGCGATCGCAAAAGTATTTCAGCGAGCTCATCGGATCGATCGTCGCCACTCTGCATGCATCCAGGTTGACCCATTCAAAAACGCAATGCTCAAACTCAATTGCCTTAATCTCAAGAGGTTGGATGACATCTGGGCCTTGCATGAATTCGAGCTGGGCACAAAGTGTTCGACAATTGTCAACAATTGGCACGTTAAGAGGGTGAAGACAAATTGAATCAGTAGGCAGGTTTTTTGCTGTGAAATCTGCACTCTGGAAGCCAGCCAGCGACTTGCTGTTCTCGGATACATCGATATTGCGCCGCTCGTGTGGACTCAACTGGAAGTTTTTTGCGGCGGGCTGATCAATATTGAGCTTTCGCAGATTGTTATCGGTAAGATTTCTGGTGGACATCTTGAAGATGGGTGGCTGTACACCAGGTAGAGCGGTGGCAATGGCGACAAGGACGAGCAGGATATAGGAGATCATATTGGACAATTGCTTTCCGATTTCACAAGTTCTGATTGGGATGAATACTGTGGCAAATGGAGATTGTGTCGTCTTGGAGGCTGTTGACTGCCAATACTTCCTCCAGATAGATCGGCCTACTTATAGCTGGGCCATTCAATGTCCTTCGGGGGTCAGATTTGGTGTTGCCAACATCACTGACTATCATTTTTGCTCGACTTCCTAGGTTTGTCCAATACCATTGTACTGGTTGATTTGATCAGTCAGCACTACTGCACTGTCATAGTGCATGGTGTCTAGCTGTATGTCTGTATTAGTGTCTCGATATTGGCAGAATGGCCTAGGATCCTGGTTGTGCTGCTTTTTGTACGAGTCATCCAATCAAAGGATCAGAAAGGATCCGAAAAGACAGACGAGAGAGTTCCAACACTAGTCCAGACCAGTAGAATCGTTGTTGAACTTGACGTAAATTATTGGCACAACACAAACTGGTCCCCGGAGTGCTGTCGGCGGAGACCAGGAGTAGTGCATTCGTGGCCTGCCATGGCTTGAACCGGAATTACCTGCAGTGTGGTACCTGGGTAAACCATCTCCCACAATCTTGTCGCCAGTGCCAGTCGATCCGTGTATCAGAAGCCGCAGGGAGCATCTGTTGGTACCCTATGCATAGTCTGATGATACCCCAGCGGCACACCAACAGCACGAGCAGGGCGCAATGGCGGCCGGCCTGGGAAGCATCAATGGCAAAAGCAAGGACCATGTGTCTTTCAGTGCCGCCGGGGAGACTGTCATGGCGCCTGCCTGTCCATCATATCCCTGTACCTAGGTAGATCAGCAGAAGCCCCAGCATACATACAGTAGGATGATCATGATTCTCGTTGGACACACAGCACAATCAATTTCTCCCCTTCGTACGGGCGGGCAGCTCCGTACAACGTGGGCATGGCATCATTTTCCACCTCACCGGCGGATCCCACACACGGACGGTTACGAGGTTCGAAGTTGACAGGGAAGCAGTTTCTCCCTGGTGGGGAGTGGTTCCCGTCAATCCCAGCTTTTCCCTCTTAACGTCTTGGGACCATCAGCGGAAGGGAGTAGCAATTGATGATTGCAAGCTGCCTAGTTAGAAATAATAGAGGGCATGGAATTGGGTAACATAATACTTTCAGCTCAGGCGAAGAGGCTTCCAAGCAGGCTGAGAAGATTGGAAGGGGGAATGAAGAGTGATGTTGATCGTGTCCGGAAAATATGGCATGATTGCAAACATCCAGGAATCGAATTGAATCATTCAATGATGGCTGAAGCTGCGGCGTGGACGAGGCCTATTGCAGGTGTACAGCTAGCTGGGGTATGTGAGAGAGCCCGCGGGCTACAAGGCCACTTTTTGGTGAGGCGGCAGTGTAGGGATCTGCTGCCCACTACCCTGACGTCTCGCATTGAAGGAGTCGAAAAGATCCCATTGAGTCACACAACCGCAGCCGAAGCCGCAGCGGCAGGGAAAAGAATGTGTAATGTGTCAACTCCAGACACTTGGATCTCCTGATGGTGGGGTTGCCGCTGCGGCAGCCGCCAAGACAGGTCTTCTCACGTGATTGCTTGGATGTAATTGGACGGCCTTGAGACACTCACTGTGTGCTTGGAGCTTTGATTACTTAATCTGATGGTAAATGCCTTTTGGTCGATATGATTTTATGACAGGTGCTTGGAGTTTCAGGTCGCGTTTAACCGGATGGATTAAGTCAACGAGTACAAAGGAAAAACAGAATGACGAATGGCGGCGGACCAGCAGTGCCGATTCCTCCGCCACAATTCCCCACGGCCAACTCGGCGCGCGTCTGGTTCATCACGTCTGGAGACTCACCGGTTGGGCTGGCGCTTGCCGGTGCTGTCTTGGAGCATGGCGACTATGTGGTAGCAGGCATCAGCCAGGCCGAGTTCGAAGCAGACGGCGGCAGAAGCAGAGAGGTCAAGCGCTTCCTGGAGCAGGTGAACAGATCCCACGGATGGAAGGAAAGGCTACGCTTTGTGGATCTAGATATCAGGTAAGTCTGTATTTTCGATGTCTACTTTGCGCGCGTTGTTCTTAAGAATATCCTGGAACTAAAATGAAAAAAAAATATTATATATATATAAAGAGTGGTGCCGCAATGCCAGGCGGCCATCGCCAAAGCGGTGGAAGCGTTTCGGAAAATCGACATCCTGTTCTGCTGCACCAGCGAGGCGGTGGTGGGCACGGTCGAGGAGATGGCAGCCGATAGGCGGACGCTGGCACTGGTGCGGGAGCAGTTTGAGCACAACTTCTTCGGGCCCATGAACATGATCCGCGGCGTGATCCCGGAGATGCGCAGCAAGACGAACGGGCACATCATCGTGCTCACGGGCATCACCTGCCACCTGGGCACCCCGGGCTTGGGCATGTACTGTGCGGCGGGCTGGGCGCTGGAAGGGTTCTGCGACAGCATTGCGTACGAAATCGCGCCGTTCAACATCAAGCTCAGCATTGTGCAGGCCAGCATTGAGATCGGCATCTTGACCAACCGGGTCACCTCGGTGCCGCCGATGAAGGAGTACTCGAAGGAGGCGGGAAACACGGCGCCCTTGTTCCGTGGCCTTCTCGATGGCCTGCTGAACAGGCTGCCGGCCATTCGCGAGCAGTACCCGCCACACTCTCCGCCTGCCGGTGTCGACGTGACGTCGCCCAGCTCCGAGACAGAACGCCAGAGCGGGCCCTTCCTGCTGAGCCGGGACGAGGTCGTCAGCCTGTATCCGCCGCTGAGCCACTCGCACACAGCCAAGCTGGTGGCTGAAACGGTGCATGCGGTGACTGCGATTGGCGGCCATGAGAATCCGCCGGCTCGTCACATTGTTGGCTACGAGGGCGTGGCCAGCGTCAAGGAGAAGCTGAAGACGGTCAGCGAGGAGCTGGAGGAATTCATCGACACCAGTCTGGCCGCCGATATCGAGACCAGGGCTAGCCCGGCCCAGGGGCGGAAGCGGAACAGCTTTGACACTGACGCTGACTCCCGCACGACGTTGTGAGAAGAAGACTGCCAGATGAATGAATCATTTAAATTCAACTCTCATATCGACTCCTATGATATACCACTGTTTAAAAAAAAAAGCGATTCACCGATCCAGCCACCTCTTTGGATCCAAGTCCCTGATGTTGGCACTAACAGCGTTCCCGTCAAAGATGAACTCACTCATCAACTTGCCCGTGGCCGGCGCATTCTGGATGCCCCAACATGTATGGCCGGTCGCGATCCACACGCCTGGACTCTCGGTCCGGCCGATCATGGGCCCACCGCCTCCTGAAACAAGGGGCAAGTAGCAGGCCTGCCGAACGAGTACCTGCCCATCCCGCAGCTCGTCCGAGATCGAAGAGCAGTAGTCGACAAGGTCCTGGCAGCGGTCGAGATCGACTACCACATCGGCGGTGGAAGCAGGCAGCGGGGCCAGGTGGTCGCCTTCGCCGCACGCGTACACCTCGTTATTGGGCCGCGAGTAGAGCTCTGGGGTGACGATTTGGGATGACCTGTTGTTGGGTTTGAAGCCCTTGGGAAGGAGGAGCGAGGTGAAGAGGCAGTGGGCCGAGGTCGGATGAGACGGCCGGATGGTGACCGAGTGCGCTCGTGTGTTGGATATCGGGGCGGATGGCCAGATGTGCTTGGACCATGGTCCGGCTGTGATGATTATGTCGGTGGCTTCAACGACCTGCGGTGACGAAGATGAAGATGAAGATGAAGGGTGGTAGTGCACCCGTTTGATCGGGCTGTCTTCGTCTTCGATCCGGCTTACCTTGCCCAGGATAATCTTTGCACCGCGCTCCTCGGCCAAGCTGGCCATCGACGTAGTAAACTGGTAGGGGTGCACCTGGGCCGTGTCGGCCAGGCCGCCCATGCTCTCATAAGACTCGACACATTCCTCTGCCAGCCAGTCGAGGCCATCAGGCAGCCCTTTCCTATTCCTTCTCAAGCGGGCGTGTGACGACGACGACGACGACTCATCCTCACCAGCACGCTTTTGCAGTGATACATGAGCAGCGTCGCCGTCGTCGTCGCCGCGGTCGTCGCCTGTCTTCCTCTCCCTGTTCTTACCAACCTGGAGCTTCCGTGCACGCAGCTCGACCTGGCCACAGCCCACGCCGCGGTAACCCCACCGCTCAGCACCGCCGTGCTCGGCCGCAAGCTCCCTGTGTAGCCGGAAGCTGAGCGGGACAAGTGACTGGGGATAGGCCCAGAGGGCGAGCAGGCCACCGGCTTTGCCTGAGGCGCCCGATGCAATACCCGTGGCCTCGAGGATGTGAATGCTGTGCTTGGCTGGGTTGTACTTGGGATGGCGGGTCAGAAAGTAGGCTGTTGTTGACCCGATGATGCCTCCGCCGATGATGACGATTGATTTCTTCTCCGCACTCATGGTAACAATGGTGGTGTATCTGATAATGGGCTATCCGATGGTGTGTGTGTGTACAGTGCATAACAACCGAGAACTCAGTCAAAAGTTGTGTATTTTTCGCCCGCTTAATGATCCTCTACATCCACAAATCACACACATACACATATACACAGACACATATACACATACACAATAACGTCGTCGTCGTCGTTGTCGATGTCTGGACTTTGAGTACAACCGGCGAATGACATCATGAGCCAACCCCGCCATCATCCCCCGCCATTGCTCTGTCTTCATCTAGCTACTTGTCAGGCTGCTCTGTCAGTCAGATCACGTCGATTCGACGGTGACACAATCCAATCAACTGGGCATTGTAATTGAGGCGAGGATGCTGTGACAGTTCGTAGACGGACCTTGGAAGAAGGTTGGACGACTAGGATCTGGCGAGTCAAGGTCGAGGTGGTGTATGGCATGGTGATAACAGCGCCGTCGATACATGACAGCTTCTTGTAACTACAGCACACCAGCACACCAGCACACCAGCACACCAGCACAGCAAGGCCTCTCTCTATGTGCTAGCCAGCGAGCGCCTTGGTCACGAGCTCCTTCGCGCGGTCGCTAAGGTCGAGAGACAGCGCAAGTTCCTGGCCCCGCTTGCCCATCTTCGCCCAAGTCTTCCTCAGAATGGTGATGATCTTGTCCTCGTCGTGGCTCTTCTCAAAGTCGTCAAACTGGTCGTGCAGGAAGACCAAGCAGGCGACATCCTCGACAATCTGCGCGTCCGCATCGCCCGTGTCGCCGCCGCGCTTGAGGTCGTTCTTCGCAATCAGCCGCGCCACCTGGCTGGCCTCGTGCTCGGAGAAGTCGCTCTGCAGGCAGATCTCCTTGACCTGGCCCGCCTGCCGCTCCTTCAGAAACGTCCGCCACTTGAAGTAGCCGACCTTGCCGTCTGGGTACGAGCTGCGCGGCACTTCCCACCGCCGGAAGTGCTGTGCCCGGCAGGCTGTTGCCACGATCGCCGACGCGTCTGGGCTGTGTTTCTGCAGATAGCTGGTCATGAGCTCGGCATAGTGTGACTCGTACGGCACTTGCTGCCCGTCAATCTCCACCTTGTTGGGGTCTTCGGCGTGTGCGGCATCAATCAGGGCGAAGGCCTTGTCCAGGTTGGGAGCCATTGGTTGTGTGTGTGTGTGTGTGTGTGTGTGTGTGTGTGTGTGTGTTTGTTGTACACGAGACGAGTTAAAAGACGGGACTGTGTCGTTGAAGAAGCTTTATATACCGTACTACATGTCAGTTAGCACTTAAACTACTACAGGAATTTACTAGGGTGTACTTGTAGTCTACAGCAGGACGTGGACGTGGATGTGGATGTAGGGTGGAGGTGGAGGTGGAGGAAACACAGAAAGCAAATCAAAGCTGAGTTGATGGTAATATGTCTCGTGTTATTAGTGCTATCAGACCATGAGCCCGCCACTGCAGTCAGAATCAATGCTGGCGATGGCGATGGCGATGGCGATGGCTGCTCTATGCACCGCCCTCTACAGACAAGTCAGTCATCAGTGGAATATCAGTCAAAGGCGCAGTGTGTCCTGACCTCTCTTTGCGTACTCCTCCTCAATCCTCTCCTCATACAGCCTGTCTGCCTCTTCCTTGCTCAGCTGCCGCCCCTCGGCGTGGACGTCCGTCGTCTTGCTGCTGGACGGGTCTGTACTTGTACCACTCAGATTCGCCGCACCAGCACCCGACGTGGTGTCAGTCGTAGTTGTAGCAGACTGCTTCTGTGGTCCGTCGTTGGAGGACATTTTGGTGTGTGTGCGCGAAGATGGAAGAAGTCGAATCTACAGCTCAGTTCAGCTTCCTCCAACAGTCTTCTTCTTATACTTGTTCAGCTTCGACGGCTGCCTAGAGTGGGCATATGATGATCCAACAGGTGCCCAATGATCTCTTAGCTTGACTTCAGGTGGCAAACCGAAGCCGGACGGTTGAACACGAGATCAACGTCGCACCCCGGAACAACCATCCTCACTGCCATCGTTACGAGTATTACACACACACAGAGAGTGAACAGTTACAAACTTGACCCATCTCATTCTATTTCTCTCTTCTCCAAGAGCTGCTCAAAGGCAACCATCATTGATGAAAAGGAGTGTCTTAATTGACGAGCCAAAAAATACGCAGCCGTACCCCACGAATGAAGTACGAAAGAGTTCCCTACCACGGTGTGCAATGTAGAGAGAACTCCTTAACCAAAGGATTTCTTGATCGCCCCGGTTGCCACAAGGTAAGTATGAAGAAAAGCGAAAGGGAGGGCGAGGGGGGAGCCGGTTTATATACGCGTGTGGTGCGCCAAGACTTCGACCTGCCAAGCCGACTTGTGGGGTATCTGAAAATGGAGCCAATTTCCACAGAGTGGAGTCCAGAATTCGGTATTTGCACTGTTTGCACTGTTTGCACTGTTTGAATTCTGATAGTCACGTGGTGGCATAAAGTCATTAAAGTCGAAAAGTTCCCTTTACCCAGAGGTTAGTTACAAAGTCACTACAAACTCACCCCTGTCCGTCATCATGGCAGAAGTTGTGCAAGGGGCGCGTGTGGCCCTGGCAGCGCCGCCGAAGTCGCCATCTCGAAAACGATCTTCTCCAGAACCGGAAGAGAGCACGACGACGACTGATCCCACCACCGCCCTTACAACGACGACGACCACCAATACAGCCAACACCTCAGAAGAGCGACCACAAAAGAAAACCAAGCTGATCCGGCGCAAACGACGGCCAGCTCGGCCGCAAATCGACGCCGCACTACTGGCATCGAAGCCACCGCCGCAGACGGGGACGACATTCAACATCTGGTACAACAAATGGGCGGGTGGGGACCGGGAAGACGCGGCGCTGTCCAAGACCAAGGCGCTGGGGCGGTGCAACGTGCGCGAGGACAGCGGATGGACAGCAGCAGATAAGCAACAAAGTGGTGGTGGCAACAGCCAGGTGTTCTGCCTGTTCTTCGCGCGGGGGATCTGCCCCAAGGGCCATGAATGCACGTACCTGCACCGGCTGCCGGGAGTGCACGACGTGATGGGCCAGGCGGGCAACAGCACGGTGGACTGCTTCGGGCGCGACAAGTTCAGCGACTACCGCGACGACATGGGCGGGGTGGGCAGTTTCCTGCGGCAGAACCGCACGCTGTACGTCGGGCGGATCCACGTGACGGACGACGTCGAGGAGGTGGTTGCGCGCCATTTTGCCGAGTGGGGCGCTATCGAGCGCATCCGCGTGCTGACGGGGCGGGGCGTCGCGTTTGTCACGTATGTCAACGAGGCCAATGCTCAGTTTGCCAAGGAGGCTATGGCGCACCAGTCGCTCGACCACGACGAGATTCTCAACGTCCGCTGGGCCACTCTCGATCCCAACCCGCTCAGCCAGAAGCGCGAGGCCCAGCGGATCGAGGAGCAGGCCGCCGAGGCTGTGCGCCGCGCTCTGGGCGAGAAGGCCGTGCGCCAGATCGAGGGCCGCGAGTCTAGGGAGGAGGTCCAGGCTCGCCGCATCGAGAGCAGTATGGGCCTTGAGGGCTATCAGGCCCCCGATGCCATCTGGTATGGCAGGCAACAGGCTGCGATTGACCAGGGGGAGACGGACACACAGCAGTTGGAGCCGCAAGGTACTGCCACTGTGACTGCCACTGCCACTGCTACTGCTACTGCAGCAGCTCCAGCTGCAAACAGCATCTTCTCAGCCAGCACGCTTGCAGCGCTGAAAAGCAGACCTACCGCTACAACCACCCTCGCTCAATCTCAACCCAGTAACAGCACTGGCAACAATCTACTTGTCTCGTACGACGACGATGACGACGACGACGATTGAAAAAAAAAGATAGACAGGAACAATGTATACCATAGCTGCACAGCCGAAATATCACCTATTTCTCGCGCTTTTCACATTGCTCTTTTCTGTCTATTTCCTCCTGCTTCTCTCCACCTCCCCCTTTCTTTCTATCTAACGAGATGGCCGACCAGCCAACTGCTCTAGGTTAACTACAGATATCATGCCTTTTTGAAAACTATTGGTACATCCAAACGATACATTCACAACTCGGCATGCTTAACTCCTCCACCCGCGCTCAGGTCAGGCAAGCGCATGATAAGCACAACGAGACTAGTCCAGCCGGTGAAATGCTGGGTGCGCTGGCCACTGCCCGTGTCTGGGTTGTACTGCTCCCAGGCAAAACCGGTGTCCTTCCACTGCCGATAGACGTTGTCGACGAGATTGGTGCGCAGGTCGGTGTACAGATTGCGAGCTTGGGTGCGCACCTTGGCCGGCGCATCGTCCGCCGTAGCCGTGGCGAGCAGGTTCTTGAGAATGAGGTAGTTGATATTGACCCAGATGGGGGAGCGCCAGTAGTTTTCGTCTGTGCCATAGTTGGCGTCGGCTACAGAGAGGGATCGGATGCCGTAAGGCGACCAGAGCTGGTCTGGGCTCGCGATCAGGTCGAGGATATGCGGAAGGTGCGGGTGGGTAGCCGGCAGCAAGCCAGTCAAGAAGGGGAAGAGGGAGATGTAGCCCAGATGGCAGACTAGGTCGTGTTCTTCGTAGTCGTCGATGGTGGCGTCACAGTAGGCCTTGGCCTCCGCCGACCAGTGGAGATCGTCGAGGTTCTTGAGCAGCGCGACGTGATGCAGTCTGAATTCCTGGTGGTCCTCAGTCTCAGAGAGGAGGTCGGCAAGCGAGGCTAGTGTGCGTTGCATAAGCCCGACCCAGGACATGAGATCCACATGTAGTTCACCTGGGTGGGGCGGTTGTGCGCGAGGGTAGTCATCCAGACCCGAGGTGAGGATGTGTCGGGGTGTACGCCCGCGCCAGCGGTAGGCTTCGCGTGTCGAGGAGGCGACACGGTCGTAGGATTTGATGTCGCCAAACTGGGTCTTGCGGAACCAGTAATACTGGCGTTTGAGCAGAGGGTAGATGGAAGCTAGAGCTGACTTCACCTTGGCCGATTGGTCTGCTGATAAAGCCCCGTTGTTTACCTTGTCGAGCAGAGTCTCGATGGTGATGAAAAGAGTCGGTGGATTGGCATAGTGGGGGTATTGAACCTGGAACTCAGGCGGTACCTTGCTGCGCGCCTCTGCACCCAGGATCTGTTCTCTCGCAATCCAGCCATCTTCGTCCATCAGATTGAACCACGACTGAAGTATGTCCAAGGTCAAATCCAGGTCCCACTCAGCAATGGGCAGCAGATGAAAGCCCTCATCCCACAGGAAGCCGCGGGGGAAGAATGGGCGCGACGGCACGGTGGTCAACAGCTCTGTGGGAGGATCGTGCGAGATCTGAGCACGGGCTCGGGCTTCCTCTGCCTCCTCCCAGAAACCCTCACTATCCTCGTCATACTCGGGGGCATAGGACCTGTCGACCAGAGAGTCACCATAGAAGTAGCCAAGGCCACCAATCAAGTTGGAGAAGAGCGACTCGGAGAAGGGGGTATATTTGGCCTTGTTGAATGGTGCAAGGGGCTTGAAAGTCTCGGCGAACTTGTGCTTGAAGCTTTGGGATGTGCTGGCGATCTGGGCATCCAAGGCAGCCGAGGTCAGTCTCTGTCCAGCGCCGGAGCTGAACAGAATGTCGAATTGGAAGTTGCCCACCAGAACCTTCTGGAGGATGTGGAAGTTGCCAGGCTTTGGGTCGTCGCTGATGGTGAACGCTTGCCACGGAGGCGGCATGTTATCCTGGCCATACTGCTGTAGATAGCCTTCAAAAGCGGGCTTTATGTCGGCTAAAATGATGTTCTTGGCCTGCCAGATTACCTCCTGTGGGACCTGCACGCTCGTGATAAGGTCTCTGTCCAAGGGCTTGGAATCCCAAGATGGATGTATCTTGTAGGGCGACTGGTTATCTGGGTGTTGGGTAATATCGATGGTGAAGTCACCGAGCCCAACCAGCTGCCCATTCAGTGTCAACGTCTCTTTCTGGTCCTGGCCATCGGCCCAGGACAGCTCGCCCAGTCCTTCTATTCCGGCATAGAAGAAGAGGGTGGTGACCGTCGTTGCAGGCGCATCCTCTCGCAGCGTGCCTTTGACTCGGGCAGCCCAACTGCCACCTGCCGGTCCTGGGACTTTGACAAATTCGATCACAATGTCGATCTTATTGCCAGTGTCATAGATAACGTGCCGGCCGCCCTTGTCGTTATCGAACTCGTCCCAGCCATAGCCTTGCATGCCCTGGTGCTGTTCACAAGTATGTCGTAGATTCTGTTGGAAGGCCGGGAAGCTGTCTGCATTGGCCCATAGCAGACCCGTCTGAATGCTTCGGGGGAGGCGTGGTCTGACGCCAAAGTAGAGATTTGGGGCGCATGTCCACAGATTGGAGTGGTTGGACTGGTTCGAGGACGGTGCGTCGGTGCTGGTCACCGGTTGCTGGCTCTCAGTCGCCGAGACATGGAGGACAAGTGAGAGAAGTGGCAACAGCAATAAGATAGCTCTGCAATGGAGCCACACTGCTTTGCCTTGCATCTTGCCGCACTCTTGTGCCCTGAGCAACGTGGTCTCTGCAACGAGTGCGCGCCGACGTCATAAAGGGGATTGAATATCTTGGCACGAGACGCCGGCGCCTTGGCCTTGATGCTGACTCATCAATCTGTAGGACGAGCCGGATCCACTTTCATGAAGTTATCACAGCACAATGCCAGACCCTGTGACATCTGAAGATGGGCAAAGGGAGTTAGTTCTATCTAAGGGCTGATGAATATACATAGAGAAAATCGTATGCATCGTACATTTCGAGTTTGCCAAACTGACATAACCACCTGTAGTCTCATTCAACGAACTCGAAATTTGTCCCAATAGCAGGCCTCTCCATTTCTGCAACCTTCTCAAGAAGGCTCGATTGTTTTGGGATTGGCATCTTTGCCCATTCCTTGACCTCGTCCTCTGTGGCGAATCCGAAGTGGATGGCGAAGCCTCGAACGATTTTGAAGCCTAATCGGCCGTCAACTATGGAACTGTTTTTTGGACAAGCGTCAGAAAGCTCCAGAGAAAGAAAGAAAAAAAAAAGAGAGAGAAAAGGTGGAAAGCATATACAGTCCACCCTGATTCATTTCAACTTCATAAGGTATAATGCCTTCTCTTTCAAGAGTTCTAGGAGAAATCTCAAGTAATCCATTTGGGGCCGGTTTGGCGTCCAACGACTGAAGATGTGACTTCTTGTAGAAGATAATCCGCGAGTCGTTACTCCATAGTTGAATTATGAGTACCTGAACCTCAGCACTTGTTCGGTTAAGGAACGAATATATGCGGCTAGAGTCACGGCCGAATACTTTGTACAAACCCAATATCGACCGTGCAAACACAGACTCGAGGACACCTCGCACAAGCTACAGCATGTTAGGTAGGTGGTCTAGAAAGGGTGCTTTTTGATACTGTACCCCGTTGTCGAATGTGTGCAGTTTGCAGAAATTTAGCCCCTCATCTGTCCTGAATGGGAACCGTTTTGCTGCGATTTCTGCAACGCCCTTTCCAATTAAATGATCTTCAATGGAGAATACACCGTCCTCCAAAACGGAGTCTCGGGGATTTGTCGTTCGGTGTGATTCATCAGAAGCCATGGGATGTGGTGTTGCTGTCGGAATTAGATGATTTTTGAGATGACGCACGTTATCAAGAAGATTTCCTCTGCGTTCAGCATTGTCACGTGTTTATATGACTAATCAGCTGTCACGACCCAGCCTTGGAACGATGTGATGCCTGTCACATGACCGATCGTTAGCGCCGCCCTGCAAAATCGATCTTTACCTAATAGGGGATAGGCCAGTCTAATTTGATGACTCCTGGGCGTCATGCCAAATCCACCCCTCCTCACAACTACTCCCGATTTTCAAAGCAGGGAAAGTCTTTGTGTTGGCTTGTCCACAAGTGAGATTCTTATACCAGGATGTTGTGTATTGCTAACAAACAAAGCAGACACTGAATGGCTCCATGTCTTTTGTGTGGTGGTTCGGGGAAGAACGGTGGTTTTGCATGTGGCCTCTGCCAGGGATCTGGACAGCAGTGAGGAAGGAATGACAGACAGCGTGGCTGCAAGACAGGCAGGCAGGCAAGCTGAACCAGCTGCCCTTCTTCCTATGGTACAAATCCGACCAAACTCTCAGGCACTTCCCAAGCTGGCACTGAATGTCAGCAATCCCCAGTGTTGGCAGTGGTCAGAGAGTCTGGTTGAGACCTTTTTGGCCATTTATTTCCACACAAATTTTTTTCTGTACGAGAGTTGGTGAAAGTTGATACACACTCCTGTATTCCTTTAAATTTAGGAGATATCTGCTGCTGCCATTACTTAGCCCACAACAATCACGTCCGTCTTAGTCAAGATTCCGGAAGCACCCTTCCCCCCCGGTCTCCAGTGTCGGGGGCATCTGCTCCTTGAACATACAATGGTCGATGCTCAGCCCCGTCGCAGGTCTAGAAAGTGGTAAAATGGATCATGTCAAGTATCCTGGCAGAGTGTCGTCTTCTTGTCGTCTTCTTGTCGTCTTCTTGTCGTCTTCTTGTCGCTTAGCCCTTGAAGATTCTTGAGTCGGACTTCGTAATTCTGTCCTCTATATATCCGTCGCTGCTCAAGATCTATTTTTTTTTATATTTTTTTTATTTTATTTTTGAATATTATGAACCTTAACCTCCGTTGCGACACACGGAGATTTAAAAGACCCGTGCGTGCGTGCGTGTTAACCGAGGGAAGATCAAGATGGTTGGTTTTGGTTTTGTTGTGGAAGTTTTTTTTCATATATATCGACCGACCATACCCATATCTCATTTCACAGAAAACGCGCTCCTGCTTTTTTTAACCCCCCCAACCTTCTTCTTTCCCTTCTTTCTCCCCCCATGGTTTGCACCTTCCAAAAAGCAAGAGGCTTGGCATTCTGCCCCTCGTTTTTTTTTTTTTTTTTATCTCGAGTTTACTATTGAGTAATAAGAGTGCGCCGCCATATGGTCATAGCCTTGAATGAGAACACAGGGGTGTGTCTGTCTGTCAGCACAAAAAGCGTGGGACCGGACCGGAACATGCGCCCGCCGTCTTTCCACAGAACGAAGCGCGTTGGAAAACTGCCGAGCAGGATGACTCTGTACCAAAAGCGGTACTTGCACACAAACCAAAAACACCATCTGCTGCAAATCTGGGTATCCCCTGCGTTACCGCGTCCCCAGGCGAGTCGAAGCTGATCAAACGAAAGGAGATCAAGAGAAGGAAAAAGACATTAGTTTCTAGCTCGTAAAATCCAAGACAATCATGGGTAAGCAGCAAAGCACCTGGGTGTCGAGCGGGCAGGGGGGCGCTGACCCAGATATCAAAATTCATTGGAAGCCGAGACTGGGCTTTCGTCGCTTCCTTCGGGCGGCGGCGGCGGCATCGTCGTCGTCGTCACGGGTACCACCATCTTCCACATCCGAGTAGCCATCACCGTAGCCAACAAAACTGTCGTCCTCGTAGCTCCTCTTCTTCCCTCGTGTTGTCCTCTTATCCACGGTCTCGCGTACTCGTGGTTGTTGGATGATTCCGTTAGGCACCTTCCGCGGAGCAGCCGCAGGCAGAGGACCAAGGCCGGGGCGGACCTTGTCGTGGCCCAGATACTCGTCCCATTCGGTCGGGTTTCGCACAGGGCCTGGTTGGATTGCCAACGCTTTGCGCATCCGTCGTCGCAGGTCGTCGTCAGTGGTGATGTCGGAAGACGGATTCTCAGTGTACCAGTCTTGATCGGATTGCAAGCCTCGCCAACTGCTTCCGATTGTCTTTCTGAGTGGACCCGGCTCTGCCTCTTCGACCGGCTCCTTCTTTCTCACACATGGATCCGGCTTGTTTTTACCTGCCAGCCCAAAGAGCTTGATCTGACCCTCATAAGACTTCCTAAGCTTGTTAATCTTTTCGCCAGTGATGGGATCCGCCCTGATGACATCTCCGAGCAATGGGCTCAAGCCATAGATCCCGAGCAGGTGATTGCTGGGATTGGGACGAGATGGCCTAATTTCTGCAGTCATGTGTTAGTACCAGCACAGATAGGCAAAAGAAAAGAACTGTAAATCGAGAGCCTTACTGGATTTGCACAGAAGAAATGGTTCGCCCATATCATTCTGCAACTCGTCCAGTAGGTCTCGCCGGGGCTGAGGCTGCTGATCGATATCCATCAAATTCGGGCTAGATGTCTCCTCCTTGTAAGGAAGGAAATCAGCCTGGTGGCTGGGAAGGCAAGGACGGTTCTCGGTGTCCATGGAGTCTGGCGCGTCGAATCTCTGACGCTTATCTCTATGTAGATCGGGGTCTGGCAAGTTTGGCGCTTGTATTGCCGAGGCAGCCATTGCGGCGGTGGTTGATGCTAGTGTCGAATACGACTGCTGTCCAGGTTTCTGGTTTAAGCTACCACTCGAGCTTGCATTGATGTACGAGGATGGTGTGGGTGACGGCCGTGGCGAAGCCCGAGACGTTGTGTCGTCCATATTCTGGTTGTGATAATTTGCGACATAGCTCTTGGTAGCAACTGACATGTATTCGGGTGTGAGAGGGCGATGCTTGGTCGAATCGGCTGTCGTTTTCCGCTTCAAACCTGTCTCGGGTGGTGAGGAAGGAGACAATGGGATTCTTGGAGAGCTTCGGACTTGGGACATGGACGGCGGCAGAGCTGCGGGGAGGTCAGGCGCCCTGAAGCAGCCAGGCGGGAGGCTGCTATGCGTCCAGCGCAGCGCAGATGGGGTCCGTCGGCGTCGAGGACTAACTAGGGCTGAGGCGGAGTGGGGTGGAGGGAGGCGTATGGAAAATCTGGTGGCAAGAGCGGAGCGGCGCAGTGTCGCAGGAAGGCGAAGAGTCGCCGTCGCAGGCGGAGGCAGGTAGCGGTCGGTCAGGAGGCACGGTACAGCTGTCGGCTGAGCGGAGAGGTAGAGTCTGGGTGTGTGCGGTGGTGACAGTGAGGCGAGAGCGACAGGGCCATGTGAGTTGAGGAAGGCACGTCAGGCGGCGCCTGCGCGATGCGGCAAACGGGGCTTGGCGCTGTGGACCCCGGCCCAACATCTGACCAATCGCCAGGAACTGGGCCGGCCTCGCTCGCCTATTAAACAGCTGTTTGAGCTGACTAATCGCAGATTGGCAGATCTGTGAAGACTGTATAAAAGACAGGGACCTACTTGTATACGAGGGGAGGCAGATATGGCCATAGAGAGCGGGAATAAGAATGAACATCGGGCAGATAGTCATACATGGGCATGTCGCTGTCATATTTGCAGAGAGAGCGGGAATGAGAATGAGAATGAGAATGAGATTGATAGTGACAATGACAATGATGGTGATTAGCAGAGCAGACAGCCAGACAACCGCTCTATTCTGGCTGTCTCCCTCGCTTGCTGGCTGCTAGATAAACTATCTATCTGGCGATATGTCTCAGTCTGCCTGTCCCTTCCCCCCCGTGGCCCAAGTTGCACCAAGAGCGTTAACAAGAATACTGATCTATTCTGATGAGATATAATTTTTTGCAATGTTTCGGTATTTTCTCTCCCTCAATCTTCTTCTTCAGTCATCGCTGCCATCGTCGTGTAGTCATTGTCGTCATCAATGTCATTAGTACCCTCTCGGACCCCAGCTGGGTTATTACTGGGTCTGGCATTGGGCCTGCTCGCCATGGCCGTCGTCGTCCTCCCAGTCATTCTTCGCCTCAGCACCGCCGATATCGTCAATGTCAGCCTCTTCGAATTCGACTGGATCAACCTCGTCAAAGCCCTCGATCGGCGGGGGCGGGCCGGGCAGGATAGCCTTGAGTTTGGCCAGGTCGTCGTCTTTGTCAGCGAAAAAGCCGTCTTCAGGGAAGAGGATATCGACAATGAGATAGAGATCGCCCTTGAGGTCGGATTTCTTGATCGGCATGCCCTCGCCGCGGACCTTGATGACCTGACCGGGACGTAGGATCTGGCCAGGGTGCTGGGGCAGGTGCAGTTCAATGCCACGGCCATCGAGGTGCTTGACAGCCACGCGGTTGAAGCCGGTCAGGGCCTCGGAAAGGGAAATGTCGAACTTGGCCGACAGGTCGTTGCCAGTGCGCTGGAAGACCGGGTGCGTGGTTTCGACAAGGTGCAGGACAATGTCGCCCGTCTCGTCGGCGCCCGGGATCTGGTCAGCCTCGCCCTCGAGCCGGATCTGATCGCCCTCCCGCGCACCAGGTGGAATGTAAACCTCGAGCTGCTTTTTCTCCTCGGTCGTGCGCTTGCCCTTGCACTTTTTGCACTTGTCCTTGGGATTCCAAACCTTGCCAGTGGCCTCACAGGCACCACAGGGAACCATGCGTTGGGTCAGCATACCGGGGCCAACCTGAGACACAACTTGCCGGATGCCCTGACCCTTGCAGGCCGAGCACTCCTTGGGCGTTGCGTCCTTGACGCCACCAGAGCCCTCGCACTTGGAGCAGATGACGTTCTTAGTAGAGGAGAACTTGACTGTCTTGCCCTTGTATACGTCTTCGAGCGAGACTTCGTAGCGCTGGTTCTCGTCCGGGCTACGCTTGGGCCCGCCACGGCCGCGGCCGCCACGACCAAAGCCGCCCATGCCGGGTACGCCACCCATGCCAAACATGTTGAGGATGTCTTCCATGTTGACGTCCATGCCTGCGGGGCCTCGGGAGCCGTCAAAGGCGGCCATTCCGTGAGCATCGTACAGTGCCCTTTTCTCACTGTCTGACAGGATCTCATATGCCTGGCCGGCAGCCTTGAAACGCACCTCGGCCTCTTCACGCTGGTCTGCGGGCACTTTATCGGGGTGCGACTTCAGCGCAATCTTGTGGTAGGCCTTTTTGATCTCGCTGGCCGAGGCGTCCTTGGACACACCGAGGATGTTGTAGAGGTCGACATCGCCGTCGCCAGCACCGTCAGTGGGCGGCGTGGACCCTTCGTGAGCGCCGTTCATCGTCGTTTGTGGGGTGTATCAGTCGTGCGCAGGAAATGAGCAATCAGCCGATAACTTGGGACGTGGTGTCAATCAATTTCGGTCGCCAAACTGAAGTGATTGGATTGTGAATATTTAATTACAGTGAAGCGTAAATTACGGTAAATCTAGCCTGCGGTGGGGCGAGCCAACCAAGGAAGGCACGAAGGTGCGCGCAACTTCTACCGCGCGCTTGCCACGTTTGTCGATTTTGCTGCTCGCAGGACAAGAGCTGTAACGGGGCTGATGAAGCGGGTGCGTGGACAGCACAGCGTCACGGTCGCTCAGTCATGGGTCTGCCAGTCGTGCCGTCGACGGCCGCGGCTTCAGCCAGAGTGTCAGTCTCCATCACTGCCACGAGTGCGACTGCTGGGCCAGGCACGCTTCACTTCCACTTCCACTTCCACCGCCCCCACCAGACTGCCCTCCATCCCCGCCCGCACACGCTTCGCGCCCTCACCCACCGGTGACCTGCACCTAGGCTCCATACGCACCGCTGCGTTCAACTACCTGCTGGCAAAACGCACCGGCGGCCAGTTCCTGCTGCGGCTCGAGGACACAGATCAGAAGCGCACTGTGCCCGGTGCAGAGCAGCGGCTGTACGACGACCTGCGCTGGGCCCATCTCTTCTGGGACGAGGGGCCCGTGGTCGGTGGCCCGCATGGCCCTTACCGACAGTCGGAGCGCTTGGCTATCTATCAGACGCACATAAAGCACCTGCTCGATCGAGGCCATGCCTATCGTTGCTTCTGCTCGCCAGAACGGATCGACGACCTCAATCGACGGCGGCATGAGAAGGGTCTGAGTCTGGGATACGACCGCAAGTGTGCGCATCTGCCGCACGACGAAGCTGATCAGAGGGCTCATGATGGCGAGGCTCACGTTGTCCGCTTCCGGGCACCGCCCCAGTGGCCACGCTACACTGACCTGGTGTACGGCAAGACCGGCCACGGCGCAGCTCGGGCCAAGAAGCTGTTGGTCGATGAGCCAGTGTGGGATGATGCGGTCCTAGTCAAGAGCGACGGCTTCCCCACCTACCACTGGGCAAACGTGTGTGACGACTTTGAGATGCAGATCAGCCATGTGGTGCGCGGGTCTGAGTGGATGCCGTCTACACCGCTACACATTGCCCTGTACCAGGCCATGGGCTGGCAGGCCCCGCACTTCGCCCACGTGCCTCTGCTCGTCGATGCGGCTGGGCAGAAGCTGAGCAAGCGCACACATAGTACCCATGTGTCCGGCTACCGGCAACAAGGTCTCTTCCCCGAAGCTGTGGTCAACTTTGCCGCCCTGCTGGGCTGGTCACACCGGCAGAAAAGCGATGTGATGGACCTGCCTGCACTCGAGGCGGCCTTTGACCTGAAGATTACACGAGGCAACACTATCGTGGCGTTTGACAAGCTTGGCTTCCTGCAGAATCAGCACGCCAAGCGTCGCATCGCTGCCAATGGCCCAGAGTTTGAGCAGCTAATTCGAGATGTGGCTGTTGCACTGCTCGACAGGCATGGCGCCGGCCGGATCATGGCCTTTCTGGGACAGAGAAAGCTACGAGATGTCGTTGCAGCCATGCTGCAGGTAGACTCGTTCAAATTCTGGACGCCCAAAGACTTTGCTGAGCAGTGTGACCTGTTTCTGAACGAGACATTTACACGGCCACCGGTGCCTGAAGATGCCAAAGACCCCGAGCTGCGCGTTGCGGCGGCCTCATTGACATTGGTGCCTGAGAAGGAGTGGACCGAGCAGCAGCACCGGGCCGGCTTAGCCCTGCTCGAAAACGCACACGGTCCGGCGAGGAAAGAGTGGAAGCGCAATCTGTACCACTATATGAGATGGGCGCTCTTGGGCGGTGTATCTGGACCTGCGATCCCTAAGGTCATGGAGATCCTGGGACGGCAGATTTGTGTCGAGCGCATCCAGAGCGCCGCCCGCGACGTCGAGATCAACCAGAAGACCGGGGCTGTTGTCGGGACTGACCATGATGACAACGACAACGACAGCGACAACGATAGAAGGGTGTTGGCTGTCTAAAACGAGTCTAGTGTATAATAGTTTAACCTTAACTCAATTTCTAGCGAGGCTGAAGAATCAGGAACGAGTCTCTTTGTTGTCTGCGTCTGTCTGCGCCACCGTAGCACTTTACGCGGTTTCCTCGCGCGCGACGCGTTCTAGCGCGAAACCACGCCGCCACTATCATCACACTCACTTCAACCCTTCTCTCATTCTTCCTGCAAATATACACAAACCTCGCCATGTCCTCTCCGCTGCCGCCACCGCCCTCGTCCTCGCGCCTCGGCCCGGCCCACTCAGATGTCGACTTCCCGCTAGATGCGACGCTGGAAGACGACGAGATTGCAAGACCAGCACGCGGACGACCACAGAACCCACTTGATCGAAATGTGCAACGGGTTGAAGATGAAGTCGCAGTTGCAGTCGGCGCTGCATTTGAGCGCTTCCTAGCGACGCACGAAGAAGATGCAGGGGCGGCACCGACACAGACGCAGCCTCCGTCGAGCGAGCTGCGCACCAACAAATACTACATCAACCAGATGCACGGGCTGCGCGAGTTTGCGCTGTCGACGCTGTACGTGGACTACCGCCATGTGCTGGCCTACCGCGGGTCGGAAAGCGACGAGCCCGGCATCCTGGCCGACTACCTTGCCACGCATTACTACCGTGTGCTGCCGTACCTGACCGCCGCCTTTCACCGCCTGCTCGCCCGGGTTGAGCCCGAGTACTTCAAGGATCATCGGCAGATGGCCAGCAGTGCCAGCAGCGCGGCGGCAGGCTCGTCGTCTCTCTCTGCTGCCGCCAGCGGGTCCGACAGCAACGGGTCGTCGTCGACGGCGATCAAGAACATAAACCAGCAGACGGACAAAATGTTCACACTTGCGTTCTACAATATCCCTCTAGTGTCGCGCGTGCGGCAGCTGCGGTCCGACCAGATCGGCAAACTGGTCTCGGTCTCTGGCACGGTAACGCGCACGTCTGAAGTGCGGCCCGAGCTGGCCCTGGGCACGTTCATCTGCGAGGCCTGCAACGCGGTGGTGCCCAACGTGCAGCAGACTTTTCGCTACACAGAGCCCACGATCTGCCCCAACCTGACCTGTGGCAACAAGGTGGCGTGGCGGCTTGATATCCGCAACAGCACGTTTGTCGACTGGCAGCGCTGCCGCATCCAGGAGAACTCGTCGGAGATCCCGACCGGGTCGATGCCGCGCACCATGGACGTCATCCTGCGTGGCGAGCAGGTCGACAAGGCCAAGCCGGGAGAAAAGTGCATCTTCACCGGCACGCTGATCGTCGTGCCGGACGTGTCGCAGCTCGGCGTCCCCGGCGTCAAGCCCGAGGCCGGCAAGGACAACCGCGGCTTCCGCGGCGCCGACGAGGCCAATTCGGGCGTGTCGGGCCTCAAGGCGCTGGGCGTGCGCGACTTGACCTACCGGCTGGCCTTCCTGGCCTGCTTCTCGTGCCCAGACATGGCCACGGCCGGACAGAGCGGCGGCGATGGGCTGACCGGCCAGTCAACCAACATCCTCAACTCGCTGCACCAGGTCGACTACACCGAGCAGTACAGCGCGGTCGGACTGGAGGCCCAGAACGCCTTCCTGGAAACGCTGTCGCCGGCCGAGGTGGACGATCTGCGGTACATGGTCCAGGGCGACCGGATCTACTCGCGCATCGTGCAGTCGCTCGCGCCCATGGTCTACGGGCACGAGATTGTCAAAAAGGGCCTGCTGCTGCAGCTCCTGGGCGGTGTGGCCAAGACAACGGCCGAGGGCATGCCGCTGCGTGGCGACATCAACATCTGCATTGTCGGCGACCCATCGACGTCGAAATCCCAGTTTCTCAAGTACATCGCCTCGTTCCTGCCACGCGCCGTCTACACCTCGGGCAAGGCCTCATCGGCCGCGGGGCTGACCGCAGCGGTGGTCAAGGACGAGGAAACCGGCGAGCACACGATCGAGGCGGGCGCGCTGATGCTGTCCGACAGCGGGACATGCTGCATCGACGAGTTCGACAAGATGGACATCGCGGACCAAGTGGCGATCCACGAGGCAATGGAGCAGCAGACCATCAGCATCGCAAAGGCCGGGATCCACGCCACGCTCAACGCACGCACCTCCATCCTGGCGGCGGCCAACCCGATCGGCGGGCGGTACAACCGCAAGGCGACGCTGCGGGCCAACATCAACATGTCGGCGCCCATCATGTCGCGCTTCGACCTGTTCTTCGTCATCCTGGACGAGTCCAACCCGACCGTGGACCGCCACCTGGCCGACCACATTGTCAACCTGCACATGCTCAAGGACGACTTTGTCCAGCCCGAGTTCTCCACCGAGCAGCTGCAGCTGTACATCCGCTTCGCCCGCACCTACACCCCCGTCTTCACCCCCGCCGCCAAGGCCCTGCTGGTCGACAAGTACAAGGACCTGCGCGCCGACGACGCCGGCGCCCTCGGCCGCAACAGCTACCGCATCACCGTGCGCCAGCTCGAGTCGCTCATCCGCCTGTCCGAGGCCATCGCCAAGGCCAACTGTGTCATGGAAATCGACGAGCCCATGGTCCTCGAGGCGTACAATCTGCTGCGCCAGAGCATTATTTCCGTCGAGCAGGACGATGTGGATGTCGATGATGATGATGACGATGATGCTGCCGCTGACGCTGACGCTGATGCTGATGCTAATGTCGACGAGCAGCATCATCATCACCAAGCAGACACAGATATGGACGCATCTACTGCCCCTGCTCCCTCGCACCACCGCACGCGCATCACATGGGAGAAATTCTCCGCGATCCAGCACAAGCTGGCCTCGCACATCCGGGACACCGAAGAGGCCACGGGCCAGGCCGTCGACCATGACGAGCTTATCCTGTGGTACACCGAGAGCATCGAGGCCGAGATTGGCTCGCTCGACCGCCTGGCCGAAGAGGCCGACCTGTGTCGGAAAGTGGTCAAGAAGATGGTCAAAGTGAGTAGTAGCTGCTGCTGCCTGTTCTTTCTTTCTTTCTTTCTTTCTTTCTTACATACTGACATCCAACCCTCTTCTCCCAGGACAATATCCTCATGCCCATTCGCGGCGAGGGCTTATTGGATGGCGATGCAGACGACGAACAGGCACAGCAACAGCAACAGCAGCAACCAACTGTCAAATACGTCCTGCATCCTAACTGCGGCCTCTTCGACGATGCATAATAGCTAGAGAGCCCTTTTGCTTTTTCTCTCCCCCCCTCGCGTCCATGATATACCATGTATTATGTATTACCGACAGGATAGAATGAATGAACGAGATCATGCATGGCAATCAAGATAAAAAAAAGGGAACCCGGTTGATGAAACATTCCCAACTGGCTAATTTTTTTACTTTTGCGCACTTGCTCGGGGTACGAAGTGATCAAGTATGGTACAACTAGAAGCGCAATCGATAGGTATCAGTCCGAAGGCGAGGGGAGTCCAAGGCCAAGTCTAGAGCTAGAGACCCGTCCTTGGAGCATAGAAGTCGCGCCGGTACTTGGACAACTCGGTCGCAACCTGCTCAAACTCCTTGATGCCGCGGGATCGCAGCTGGCCGATCAGTTCTTTCAGTCCACGCGCAAACTCGTCTTTGGCTTCCTGGTCGCCAATATCGTCGGGTTTGCTCATTTGAACCAGAATCTGCTCGTCTGTAGTGAAACTCGTCGTCAGCCAGGGTCAACACTCACCCCAAACACAGTACACCAAACATACCTGTCAGCTGGAACCTCCTGAAATGCTGTTCTCTGCACGTCCTATCCTGACACTCGGCTCCACTGAGCTCAGTCGGACATAGCGGCACATTGGGATCGATCGTGTTGCTTAGTGTCAATGATCTGAACCCGTCCTCGGTTGGATCGTTCAGCTGCTGGTTGTAGCGGAAAGCCTTGAGGCTGTTTAGTGGTGACTGATATGGCGTGAAGGTGACGGTGTGGTTGGGTGCCTCGTTGGACAGTGGCCGCAAGTTGCCATAACTACTCCCATTAGTCCGCCGCGATCGAGGCGAGGGCTGTGGCGGTGGTAGAGCAGCCAGCTGTCCGGAATTTGACATTGTCACATCACTTGACCCGTTCGTCAGCTCGCTGGGACCGTCCTCCAACACCTCACCCTCGCTGGCCAGATCATCTGGAGCAGTGTCCATGTTGCTGTGCTCAGCAGGCGCAGCCGACGGGCTTGACTTTCCACTTCGATCCACACTGTTGTCTTCAGGCACGCCCACTGGATCGGCCGACGGGGCAGAATGAAGTGGAGCTTCTTCTGGATCATATTCATCTGAAAGCGCATCGTCAATGTCCATGGCCTGTTGGCTAGTAGGGTCTGCTGGCTCATATTCTTCCTCTTCCTCTGAACCACTGTCTGACATGCTTGCACTGCCGTCGCTGTCATATCCGTCGACTGGCTCCACATCTCCTGTCTGGTCTCCAGCTGGATCATGCGATGGGCCTTCTTCTTGTCGCTTGTCACCACGAACTACGTCTCCTGGATCGACTGCTGTTGTGACACTGATATTAGCAACAGCTCCATTAGTATGGCTGTAGTCTGCTTCATCTTGACGGGCCTGGTCATCAACCCCGACAGCCTTGCCCGGAGCCGGCTCTGGCTCTTCTGATACGCTCTTCGGAATGTTAGCCGGCTTTGTGGCATCGGCTTCCACCTGTTTCTCTTCTTCCGAGGGCTGAGACGCTGTTGGGCCTTCATCTTTGGGGGCCAGAGACGGCGCCACAGGACTGTCCTTGCTTGGGGTTGCGTTCTTCTCCACACCGAGCTTCCGCAGTTCGTCCCTGAGTCGGCGTTCACCCGAGAGACCATCCTGCAATCGCACCTCAAGCTGTGATATCTCGTCGCCAAGGGCCTCCTTCTGTTGGTTCAGGTCGGAAATTTCGGCCTGTAACTTCTGGATGCGCTCATCCACTTGTGACAGCGCGTCATGCTTCTCGGCGAGGAGAGCGCGGGCCTTGGAGACTTCTGCTTCGGCGCTGGGAAGGCCATCCTGTAGAGCCTTCTGTCGCTCAGCTCGTTGTCTGAGAAATCTGGCCTTCAACATCTCCGCTCGCTGTGTCATCTGGGCAGGGGTCAGGCTAGTCACTGGTGACTTGCCAAACGGGCTGGCAGCAACCGGGGCTGCTGCGGGACGATTAGTGGTAGACTCGTTAGGTTGGGTTCGAGGTACAGGCGAAGGTGCTTGTACTTCGGAGGCGCTCTGCTCTCTCTGCGGCTGTGAAGCTGAGGCGCTGCTTAGCTTCTCGGCCGGTGCCTGTGTAGGCTCGTAATCGGAGGCTTTGGCCTCGGACGCGTCCTTATCCTTATCGGAAGGAGCATCGATGGCCATCACCTCGCCCTCGTCCACATCAGATGTCGTGTTTTGGCGCTTCGATACCGGTTCCGACACATGATCAACATCATTGGCGGACCGCCGTCTTTTCTGCGACACCGGCACCGTTTGCACTGCAGGGGTAGGAGCATCAACGAGGTTGTCTGTCGTGTTGATAGGGTCATCCGAAGTCATAAATAGTCCCGGAATCAGGGATGATAGCGGAGTAGTGGCGCTTCTCTCCAGTGGTGGAAGTTGTGTAGTGTCCTCCACATGGTCTGTTGTAGGCTTGTCAACTGGAACAGCCACAGTTTCAACATGTACAGCTTCCACTGCCTCTGTCTGTGGAGCAGCGCCAGTGTCATCAGGTGTGGCAATTCTGGCAGTGGTGCCAGTATCAGCAACAGGCTCAGTATTGGTCAGTGCATTCTGTGAAGTGCTCTGAGCAGCAACCACAGGTTCAGAATCAGAGGCAGCGCGAGTAGGGCTTGCACGAGCAGCCTTTGCTGCTAGAAGTTGTGCAATACGGTCCTTGCGCTCCAAGCCAGGATTGCCAACAGGAGTGGGTTGGTTGACTGAACTTGCAGGTGCTGGTACAGATGCAGGCGCAGCAGTGTGTGCAGATACAACAGCAGGTGCAGGAGGAGTAGGGACAGGCAGTGGTGCAGGCAGTGGTGCAGGTGCAGGCGCAAGAGCTGATTCTTCAAAGACAGAAGCGACATTTGTGCTATTGACAGCTGGTCCTTCTGTCTGTTTGGTTGATCGCTGGATAGCAGGAGAGATGTCAATGTGGAGCTCATCGTACAGCGATGCGAGCACATGCTGGTTGATGCCCTCCTTGACAAGGTCAGCGTAGTGAATGTTGTGATGGCTAAGGGACAGGAGAGCTCCTTTGGCGAGCCGCCGAAGCTCCGGACCAGTCGAGTTCTCATAGTGTCGTTGGAAGGGTTGATTAGGTGCCGCAGCTGGTGATGGGAGCGACTCCACCGAGGGCGGGACAGCAGCATGAGAACCAGATTGCGCTGACGACGTGCTGGGTTGGTCTTTGTGCGTGTCCCCAGTCGGATGGCTGTGGATCTTCTCAGAGGCAGGATGTGTATCTGTACGTAGTCAGCATCGGCCCAATCACCACGAAACTCTTGTACGCACTGCCTGGGTCGGATGGCTTGCCGGTGTTTTCTGCCTGCGCGATCTGGTCCGCACGGGGAGTATGGCTTTGGTCTTGACCACCCTCCTGTCGAGTGGACGAGCCATTGGCGGCCTGATCTGGCTGCCTTGAAGAGATTATGTGGTGTGGATAGCGGGGATCATAGGCATCGTCATCGTCGGTGGCATTCCCGCTCGCTTGCGGAGGGTATGGTGAGGGATTGGCAGGGACCACGCTGGGCGGGAACTGCGCAGGGTGGAGATTGGGAATCGGTATTGGCGGGAATCCCAGAGGAGGAGGAGGAGGAGGCAGCGGCAGCGGTAGAGCTGAAGGATTGGCGAACTGGGCTAGGACTTCGGCGTGGAAGGGAGCGGGGAAAGGAAAGCGTTGCGCATTGGCATCGAAGTGGCCGAAGTTGGCGCTGACAGGCTGTGGCGGCGCTGGTGCTGCTGGCTGGGACTGGGCCATAGGATGCGGCGAGTAGGAAGACGGACTCGGCGCAGACACGGGCGCGCTCACAGTCTGGTGTGGGCCGTATGGCTGGTAAGGATAGAAGCCACTGCTAAAGGGTGCGCCATAGCCAGCGGCAGTCTGGTAGGGGTTGGCCATCCTGTACACGCACAGAACCGCTTATGCAAGCACCTGCTCCTGCCTCATAGACCAACAAGCAGACCAGAGAGGGGAGCGGTGTCTCCCAAGCATCGTCGACGCGCGTCTGCTGACTCTTGGGAAGACAGCAACGCTGGTAGCGGCGACGAGACGAGAAGCAAGACAGCAGCGCCCAGGACTGACTGTACTGTGCACAATGTGAGTGGGGCGGGGAGATGCGTCGATGAGGGCGAGACGCGATTGTCCAGAAATGATAATCGTCGACTGCAAATCGAGCCGGGCAAGAAAATAGCTAGTGACGCTCTAGTGCCTCTAGCCTGAGCGGAGAAGAGAGCGGGATCTTGGCGTTTCGGCCTCGGGCTCGGCCTCGGGCTCGGCCTCGGGCTCGGTGCGGGTATCGGGTGGCGGGCGACGGGGCTTGGCATACGTGGGCAGTTCCACATAGAGCAGGTTAGGCGGCGTTGCTCCTGGCAACCGGCAAGCGCGCTAAGAATCACACTGGCGCCACTAACACCTCATCGCCGGGCAGGAGCAATACACTTTACGCCTGAGCACTTTGCAGCCCGAGCATCCTGCACACGCTCTCGCTGCGCCTGCTCCTGCTCCTGCTCCTGCTCCTGCTGCTGTATCACCTGCACTCTTCTACCGTGCGATTCAATGGACTACCTCCCTGTCAAGTAGGCCCAAACAAGCACTTGATCCCGACCCTCACCACCACCAACCATGTCAGTTGCCTCGCCTCTGTCGCCGTCTGCGCGCCATCGATCTAGCGTATTCAGCCGCAGTCCGACGCCTGTGCACCGCTATGACCGCGACAAGTCCTTCTCGCCCTCGAGCTCGCTCAACTCACTTCCCTCGCACCTGCGAATGCACTCGCTGCAACGACAGACCAGCTCATCGAGCACGTTTGCTCCCAAATTCATCAAATCAGCAGAGCTGAGGAAGAATGAAGACCACGTGTCTGCGATCGAGGGCGAGAATGACTTCTCGGGCAAGCGCTATGTCTGGGTTAAGGACCCCGAAAAGGCGTTTGTGCGCGGCTGGATTGTCCAAGACCTGCCTGACAACGGCGTGGTCGTGCAGTTTGAAAATGGCAGTCAGATCGAGACCGACCTAGACGAGGTTGATAAGGTCAATCCCGCCAAGTTCGACAAGGCCGACGATATGGCCGAGCTTACCCATCTCAATGAGGCGTCAGTCATCCACAACCTCTATACCCGCTACCAGGCCGACCTGATCTACACATACTCAGGCCTGTTTCTGGTCACCATCAACCCCTATTGCCCGCTACCCATCTACGGCAACGACTATGTGCGCATGTACAAAGGCCAGGCCCGAGAAGACACGCGGCCGCACGTCTTTGCCGTGTCCGACCAGGCCTTCCGGAAGCTGGTCGAAGAAGGCGAGAATCAGAGCATCTTGGTGACGGGAGAGTCTGGTGCTGGAAAGACTGAGAATACGAAGAAAGTGATCCAGTACTTGGCCGCCGTGGCCACAACCGACTTTGACACGCCCTTGACCGGACGCTCGCCGGCCAAGCAGATGTCGAACCTGTCCCTCCAGATCCTCCGCGCGAACCCCATTCTAGAGGCCTTTGGCAATGCCCAGACGGTGCGCAACAACAACTCATCACGCTTCGGAAAGTTCATCCGCATCCAGTTCACCAGGTCCGGTCAGATCGCCGGTGCCTTCATCGACTGGTACCTGCTAGAAAAGTCGCGCGTGGTTAGGATCAGCAAAGAGGAGCGCACCTACCATGTCTTCTACCAGCTTCTGGCAGGTGCCGATCAGGAAATGCGCGACGCCCTGCTGCTGTCGAAGCTCGACATCGAAGATTTTGCCTACACCAGCGCTGGCAACGACACGATTGGCGGCGTGTCAGATGGCGATGAGTGGAACACCCTCATTGAGGCCTTCCACATCATGAACATCTCGGGCAAGGACCAGATGGCCATCTTCCGGACCCTTGCCGCAATTCTTCATCTCGGCAACGTTGCCGTACGTCAAGAAAGCAGAGCCGGCGACCAGGCCTCGCTCACCCCAGAGGCCAAACAATCTGTCGACAAGGCCTGTCGACTGCTTGGCGTGCAGACAGAGCCGTTTATCAAAGGACTGCTGCATCCCAAGGTCAAGGCCGGCCGAGAGTGGGTTGAGAAAGTGCAGACGCCTGAGCAGGTCAGGCTGGCCCTGGATGCTCTGTCAAAGGGCATATATGAGCGTGGCTTTGGCGACCTCGTGTCCAAGATCAATTCCCAGCTGGATCAAGGTGGTCTAGCCAGCGATGACACCCGCTTCATTGGAGTGCTTGATATCGCCGGGTTTGAGATCTTCGAAAACAACAGCTTTGAGCAGCTGTGCATCAACTACACCAACGAGAAGCTGCAGCAGTTCTTCAACCATTACATGTTCGTGCTCGAGCAAGAAGAGTATGCGCGCGAGCAGATCGACTGGCAGTTCATCGACTTTGGCAGAGACCTGCAGCCCACCATCGACTTGATTGAACTTTCCAATCCGATCGGCATCTTCTCCTGCCTGGATGAGGATTCGGTCATGCCCAAGGCCACTGACAAGTCCTTCACCGACAAGCTGCACTCGTTGTGGGACAAGAAGACACCCAAGTACGCGTCGGCCCGAACCCGTCAAGGCTTCATCCTCACCCACTACGCTGCCGAAGTCGAATACTCGACTGAGGGCTGGCTGGAGAAGAACAAGGATCCGCTCAACGACAATCTGACGCGTCTGCTGGCCTCGTCCAAAGACGAGCATGTTGCCACCTTGTTTGCCGACTGTGTCGACGAGACTGATGATCTCTACAGCCCAAGGAGCCGGGTCAAGAAGGGCCTCTTTAGGACAGTGGCCCAACGACACAAGGAGCAGCTGCAGACCTTGATGAGACAGCTTCACTCTACACAGCCGCATTTCGTGCGATGTATACTGCCCAACCACAAAAAGAAGCCCAAACAGTTCTCGGCGCCGCTTGTGCTTGATCAGCTTAGGTGCAACGGTGTGCTCGAGGGCATCCGTATTGCTAGGACAGGCTTCCCCAACAGAATCACGTTTGCTGAATTCAGATCACGATATGAGATCCTGTGCGACAACATGCCTAAATCATACCTTGGTGGCCAGGAGGCTGCCAAAATCATGCTCGATCGGCTGAAGATGGATGTGAGCAACTATCGCGTCGGCCTGACCAAGGTCTTCTTCCGTGCTGGAGTACTAGCAGAACTGGAGGAGCAAAGGGATGCTCTGATACGGGACATTGTGTCGCGATTCCAGTCAGTCGCGCGTGGATTCATGCAGCGCCGCCTTGCCTTCAAGCAGCTCTACCGAACTGAGGCGACAAGACTAATCCAGCACAATCTTAACGTCTATCTCGACCTCCAGGCAAATCCCTGGTGGAGACTGTTTGTCCGCATGAAGCCACTGCTGGGTGCGACCAGGACGGCAAACGAAGTGAAGAAACGGGATGAAAAGATCGAGGAGCTGCACAACAAAATCCGGCATGACACAACTGAGCGACAGAAGGTCGAAGAAGACCGCCGACGAGCCGAGATAGAAATAGCCCGCATTCAGCAGACGCTCGAGGCAGAAAGGGCGCTTGCCCTGGA
Source organism: Chaetothyriales sp. CBS 135597 (assembly GCA_003709825.1). Lineage (NCBI taxonomy): Eukaryota > Fungi > Ascomycota > Eurotiomycetes > Chaetothyriales > Chaetothyriales sp. CBS 135597. The sequence goes on along the minus strand of QQXN01000003.1, from coordinate 830,689 downwards.
CAAGGACGAGATCTTCCGCCGCCTGCAGGACCGCGAAAGCGAGCTCAATGAGAAGCTTGCCGAGGCCATCAATGAGCAGGAGACACTGGAAGATCAGCTAGACGAGGCCCTCGCGGCTCGAAAGACCAGTGAAGAAGAGCTCCGCAGCCGTAGAGAACAAGTGATGCAGGCGGGCCAGATCATCAGCCGGCTAGAAAGCGAGAAGAAGGACCTACAGCGAAAAGTGGAACAGCTGGAGGAGGACCTGGACCGGGTGGAGAAAACGCATTCGCAGAACGACAGCAAGGTTGAGAGCCTGACTCACGAGATCCGAAGCTTGAAGGCCGACCTCAATGCGAAAGACAGGAAGCTACAACAGATCGAATCCACGGTCCAGCAAGCCGATCGGGACCGAGACCTGAAGCTGACCAACCTGGAGCAAGAAGTGCACGCGTTCAGAGGCCAGATCACGCAAAAGGACCAGTTGGCAGCCGAACTCCAAAACAAGCTGAGCCTGAAGACGCGGGCGGCCGATGAAGCCGAAGCGAAAGCCCGCCAGTTGTCCGCGGCTCACCGCGACGAACAAAGCAAGATCAGAGAGGAATACGAAGCACAAATCCGGTCACTCAACAACCAGCTCAGCCTCAAGGACCGCAAGATCCACGACCTGGACGCGGCCCTGTCCAAAGTGGACGCCGAGGCCGAGACCAAGCTGAAGACGGCCCTGGCCGACCTGACCACGACCAAGAACCTGCTCCGGGAGCGCGACGGCCAGACGCGTGAGCTGCGCCGCCAGATCGACGACATGTCGCTCGCCGCCAGCAAGCACGACGAGCTCATGCGGCGCAAGGACCACGAGCTGGCCGAGCTCAACGACGAGATCAAGAAGCTCGAGGAAGAGAACGACGAGCTGAACGCGGAGAACGAAAAGATGAAGGACGGCCACGGCCTGATGCAGACCCGCCACCGCCAGCTACAAGACGACGTCGACGCCCTGCGGGAGAAGAAGCGCATTCTCGATCGGGATGCCGCCGATGTCCGGAAACATCTCGAGTCCATCATGCCCTTTTTCAATTCGCACTTTGCTTCGTCGTCGTGACGGTGAAAAAGACAAGAGAAAAAAAGAAGAAGAAAGGGACCAAAACGGCGGTCTGGGGGCGAGAGCGGGCCAAGCAAGCCACGATGATGACAACGAGGGAAGGTGCGGGTGAGGAAGGTGAATGAAGATCGAAAGGAAGGAATGAGGAAGGAACCAAAATCCCTTTTGTAGAATGTGTGTTTGTACTGGGCGTCATTGGTTTGTGGATTGGTTGTGGTTGTGGTTGTGGTTGTTGGCTTTGTGCTGATATACTACTGTGTCTATGAGGTACTACCACCACACTCTTAAGTAGCATGAGAGTCAATTACAGGGGGAGGTGTTAAACTGTTGCTGGTGGGGGGTTAATAACTGGGGTTGGTAAGTTTTGGTAGGTAGATGCTTCGTTCTTGCCTTGCCTTGCCTTGTCTTGACTTGCCCGTTTTTGTCTGTCCGTCTGTCTGTCTGTCTGTACCCCATTTTCTTTGTGTACATAAAATAACTCTTTTAACCCAAGTAGCAATGTATTTATTATTCATGCATATACTGTACACATATAACAGTCCAATATTTCCCGCCTATCACAGCTGTTCTAAAACCAATTATTTAAACTTTCGAGAACTTACAGTACACTACGACGAGTACGTACTCTGCTCGTACACGGGTTATAGTCCCGGAATTCTTCTAATTTAGCTGTAAGTTATGATGGGTAAAGAATACGATTCACTAACTATCAGCGATCCGGCTGCCGGCTCGAATCTCGATCGGTCGGATCGGATCGGGCGTACCCGTAAACTAATTGGCAGAAAACCCAGGGCTGAAGTCGAGCTAATTTGGCCCCCCTTGGAAGAAAAAAGCAATGTTCCCAAAGTCCTTCCCATGTCATTGAGGGATAATAAATGCCTTCTATTATGATCTAGATGTGCACCAGCATGGTTATGGTGACACAATCCGTCTCTCAAGCCCTGGTAAACGGACTCATCAGTCAAGGAAATAAAATTTAACCCGCTCTAAAACGCCTTGATGCTGCATTGCCTTGCTCGACACAGGAGAATCATCACTTCATCTGCTGTAGCAGCGTCACAGATCGTAAAACGAGGACCAATGCACAAGTGCCAGCAGTGCCAGTGCCAGCAGAGGCAGCATGGCAACTACTTGCTTCCGCCTTGGACCTTCTGAACACGCTCCAGCACCTTGGGGTAGAGAGGGTGATCCTTCGTGAGGCCGGTGAGCTTCGTCGTCGCTTCGTCGGCCGGCAGTGTCTTGAGGATCTGAGCAAGCTCCTGGGACTCCTCGTCACCCTCGACGTTCTGGAAGCGAAGAGCCTGTTCCACACCCCCCAGCAAGTGGGTGACGTCATAGCCCTGTTCGGCAAGCTGAGCAGCGGGGCCGATGAAGCGCTCCTTGCGACCCAACTTACGCAGAGGCGCACGACCAACACGAACAGGAACGTCTTCCAGATGTGGGTTGGAAATACGCTCGACGATGGTGTTGACATACTTCTGTTGCTCCTCCGGCGTGATACCGTGCTTGGTCGTGATGAGATGTGCAGTCTCCTTCAGGGCGTTCTGCACCTCGTTCTTGATCTCGGCATCGGCCAAGGCCTCGTGGATGGTCTTGATACCCTTCTGGTAGGCGAAGTAAGCAGCAGTGGCATGGGCAGTGTTGACGGTGAAGAGCTTGCGCTCGATGTATGGCTCAAGGTCCTCGACCCAGTGAACACCCTTGATCTCAGGATGGCCAGACTTGAAGCCGCTTGTCTCAACACACCACTCGTAGAAGGTTTCGATGATCACATCAAGACCACTGTTCGGCGGCTGAGTCGGGACAATTCGGTCAATAGCGGAATTGCCGTACTCGGACTTCTTGTCCAGCTCTGCCACGGTGAAGCCCTCAGGGAGGCTCTTGACGATATGCTCCTTGAGCGCATCGGTGGCATTGATCATGTTCTCACACGCAATGACTGCCAATGGCTTCGACACCGTTCGCTTTGCGATGCCCTCCGCAATCGGCTTGCCAATGAAGCGTAGCACATTGGGACCAACAGCACAGGTAACGAGGTCGGCGCCGGCGATGGTATCGATGACTTGATCCAGGTGGTGCCTGCTGTTTATGGCACGGTAGTTGGTGATCTTCTTGACGGTACGGCCCTCGCTGCCGATGGTGGTGATGGTGTATTCCTTGGTGGCGTTGATGGCGTTGATGAGATCATCAACCACATCCACGAAGACAATATCGTACCCAGTCTCATGGAGCAGCTCGGCAATGAAGCCACGGCCAATGTTACCGCCACCAAAGTGGACAGCGGTGCCAACCATGATGAAAGCAGATGAAGTGAAAGTCCGTTGGGCGGAGAATCTATACCAAGTTAGCGGGGGGTCATCGCTTCATGTCGGAGGTGGAATGATACCTAGTTGAAGGGCTGGTCAGAAATGTGCAACTGGCACAAAAAGAAGCAAGGAAGAACTGAATAGAAATTTGCTTTTCAGAAAAATGGTCAGGGCTCAGGAGGGGATGAAGTTGAGTTTTAAATTCCAAGGAAGTAATGCCCCGCGTCAAAGGCCGTCAGAGCAGAGTGGGGCGGGTAAAGACCGGTGCCACTGTGGGGTCTAGAGAATACACGTGCATACGGTAACTTACTGTAATCAAACCTGCTCTTGTTGGGGCGGTCTTCGCCGAACAGTGGCTAGCCTGCCTAGCTCAGCTAGCTCCCGGCGGATCTTACTTGTTTGAAACAGAAGGTTTGGAAACAGACTGAAAGAATGATACGCAGTAAGTTACGTGGGCCGCTCTTGCATGCTCTTGGAGCCCAACTGGCGAAACCCATCACCCCACGACACCAGAATGAGATATTTATCACTCACCACGTACGGAATACCAAGCCGTGCTTTTAGCTTGTGAGCCCATACTTGCTGTCATCAGGAGATGTAACTGATGGAAAATATACATGTTACGTGGCTGAAATTCCCTGTTGGCTGTCATTTGGGGTTGGTGCCAAGGCTGTCGATCAACAAGAATGGAAGGAACGTCGACGTCATCTGGAGGGGCCACCTCGTCATATACCTACGAGTATATCAACCCCTCGACCACATTCTCCATGCTCCTCTCCGATCATCTTTAGAAGGCAGTATCACAGACAGCTGAGAGTAAGTATTGAGCAGGGTGTGTATCTAGAGGCATAGGTAAGGAGATGCAGAGGAAGTTAAACGACCGGCTGCTCTCACTATATAACTTTCCAGGTGCGGGTCATCAGTGTATGTATGATATCCACTGCTCGACGAGGCTCCATGTCAATGACTTTGTTCTGCATGCGGGGGCAGATAAGTCCACTAGAGAGTACCTGGAATCGACAGAGGGTCCAAGAACGCTCTACCGAGGCATGGTCCGTCGCAGGAGAAACCCACCATGATGATTCACCGATACTGTTACAAGCCATTAGTTGCGCAAGGAATGTATCCAACAACATGAGGTGGTCGAGATCTGTCAAGCCGCTGTTATATCATGATCACGTTTATACATTCGGGGGAACTAAATTCTAGTCTCCAGCAAGCACATGGTGGCGCCGGCAGATCGGCGCCTGACAGCTTGAACGAAAACGAAAGACTATACCACCACGTGGTGTCATGAACCTAAATTTAAAATTCCCTGCCAGATGAAGTCCGAAGTCCTGAATTAGCGCACGGTGCTTGTATTGACTTCAAGGAACGGGTGGATGTCCTGCCAGGTTACGGCCTGCTATCATGAATACGCCTTGGGCTTCCTCCCCGCCACAAACTGAATAATCGCCAGTCCCGAGCCCACTAGGGCCGCGGCTGTTGCGCCCCAGGTGAGTCCTAAGAAAGTGATCCCCTTGGTGGCTGAGATGCCAATCTCTTGACCGGATGTGTTGATGGCATTTACAGCCTTGACCATGATGACAGTCGCAATGGCAGAGGCAATACCGAGCGCGAGGAATGCAATCTAGGCCACAACACAGTCAGCTGACAGAGAATCTCAGGCACACCGCCTCCCGTCCCCACTTCAGGGGTCTAGATCTACTCACGATGCCCAGTACAAAGTTTACACCGGCCGACAATCTCCCGGAGGTGATGACTGCGAGTAAGGCGCTAATAATGGCCAAGCCTGCACTCGCAATGCCAATGATGTAGAAGACAAACATGACAATGGATGCGACCCGCACTGCCTCTGTTGCATCTTCAATCTCATCGGGCCAGCGGATGTCCGAGAGCGTGATCTGGTCCGGCAGCGAGTTGCTGATGATCTCGGTGGCATTGAAGTGGAAGAGCGCTTTCTTGCCGGAGCAGAAAGTGGTGTTTCTGGATGCGCCCTGTGCTGTTGCGTTTGGCTTGAAGAAGCCGTCGCAATAGTTCAGGATATGCGCCGAGTAGAAATCGGTCAGGTTGAGCGCCCCGGCGAGCTCATCGGTGGTCGTGCTGGCAAGGTCGTTAAGCACTCCTTCCAGGTCGTTGACGAGCGTGCTCAGCAGCCCGCCATCCCCGTCAGTTACATTGAATGAGGTGCCGTGTCCAATGCGCGAGACGTTCAGGGTCAAGATGTCGCCGCTCTGAAGGAAGCTCTTGCTGCTGCCGGCGAAGAGAGAAAGGAGGGAGAGGGCGAGCGCGGCGACGGCGCTGATGAGACTGAGGACGGCTGAGACTCTCATTGGAGCCGGTTTGATCAAGTCTTGGGGCTATGGTGTGGTATGGAAGTCAAGTCACACGAGAATACAGAGGGGAAAGGAGAGCGCAACTAAAGAAGGGAGGCAGTGGAGTGGTCGTCCAGCCCTTCTTGTATTGTGTCAGCTGAACAGGTTGACAAATGTCAGCGTCACGCCCATCAAGTCACAGCCACAACGCCCATAAGCCGTGTGCTGCATGACGAAGGATTATGCGACGACGCCAAAACTTGATCGACAGACGATCGTTGATGTTGTCCCTGACTGTTCTATTCTCTTAACTCGATGTTTGTATGCGCGACGTCATTCGGCGCAGGGGCGTTTAACTGACACGCACTAGCCTTAGTCAACTTTCATGATGAGTCTCGTCCAACCACATCGCCCATTGCCACCGTTTCTGGCACCCTGCTGCGGGCGTCAGAACTCCTGAGGACACCGACAGTGGTAGTTGAGTCCTTGCGCACGCTGCTAGCAATATCGAGACAACATGGCCCCAATCCAAGGGTTGTCTGTTGCTGGAAGAAAGGGGAGACTGTCCCAACGCGCGTTCTGGTATGTAATAACCTGACTGCCCGTTTCTGCGGAGAGTCCTGGCCGAAGAACGATGTGGTCCGTGTGTCCACTGTCCAGCGTCTTGCGCCCCTCGTATCGTAAAACGCATAGTGCTTTCACCATCCCCGAGCCAAGCTTGCTGTAGGGGTAGCTGCCCTGCCATAACAAGGCGATATCAGTTGCTGCTGACGCTAAATATCATGTATGTATGCTGCTGCTGGAACATTATATTACGAGAGCATGCTCGGGGGAAGGCCGACACTACTCAGATATGCCCGAGTCAGGCTGACGTTCTAAAGTCTCACTCCTGAGGTCTTTAATCGCGTTCTGGAGACAAGTCAGGTGACCTGGTTATGAAAGCTGGTGTCTTACGCACCGCCAGAGCCTCCGGATTGACCCCGTTTTCAATCAATGACACGCATAGTGATAGCTGTGTTCTGTCGAGTGGTGTGTTCTCAACCAGAGTTAGTGTGACAGCCCCGCGGACAGTGACTTTGCGACCCTACCAGAAGGATTGAAATTTCTTCGAGGATATCCACAACTTCTTTCGCCTTCTCTCTTTTGCTGTCTCGCGAAGACATGCTAGTTTGATTGTGAAACAGTGTCAGTGGGCTCTCAGGGATCATGAATTATAAGATGGCAAGATAACCAGGTTCTCCAGAAATGAGGGGAAGAACAAACATGCCAAGGATAAATCAGACAAACAATCCTTGGCAACAGCGACTTCCTGATAACCGAATGAGACCAGGGAAGGCCAAAGAGGGGGGGGGGAATCATTCGGGATTTCTTAATACAAAATGCGCAAACAGGCTGAAAGATGAGGGGCCAGATTGACTGTCAACTAGAGTCGACTCGATTTCGTGGCAACCGGATCGCATCGGAAAACAACAGCGGACCCCTCTCCTGCCAAGTCCGCTCACGTGTTTGCCAAACACCAAGGGCGCAGCAATCCACAGCCAGCTATTTATCCTCAAGCTAAGACGCAAGCTGCCAAGCAGCAAACTTGGTCGATGATGATTACATTCATGCGGTGCTGGGCTTAAACCACCTGGGACTGGCGGTGAGTTTCGAGAACCTTAATTGAACGGGCCTGGCCTGGTGATCAAACCACTTCGTCTCCGGCTCCGGCTGGGACTTTTGGGGGTACCAGACTCAGCAGTCGCGCCGCGCCGCTGGGAGAGACAGGCAAGCCGAGCAGGACCAGGATTTCTGGAAAGACTGCTGCCCAAACAAAGCCCGGCATTGTTGACTCTCTAAGCATTGGTCATACTGTAGTAGAGTGTGAAAATAGGCAATCAATCAGCCGACATCCATGACTTGTTGCAATGAGTGCAAGTCGTATAGCTAGAGAGACAGTTCTGTAGGCAGGAACGTGTTCAACCTTGCATGGCTCTTGAATCAGCGGAAAGGAAAGAGCGAGACGAGGAAGGAGTGTTGTTATCAGTGATGATGCAATCCCAGTCCATTGAGTTTGAGCAGTCAAAAAAGGCTTGGCAAACGCAGAGTCGGACAGGCCTCGTGCCAAAGAGGAACCGACTCCCTTTGCTATTGACTATGCACGCGACCACCTGATTTTGGTGTCTCTATTTACTGCCTTCTTTGTCTGTGGTCTCTGTGTCTGTCTCTTATTCTACCGCTCCCACTTTCTGGCCTGTTTGCCTAGACCCTGGGCTGACCTGCTCTGGTTACAGCCGAATCTCTGCCTATCTTGTGACTGACCCACCCCTCCTCCTTGTCCTCTGCATTCAGACCTGAGAGTGCATGCAATACAGCTGTTATCTCTCTTCTTTTCTCTCTAGGCAGCGTGACCAACAGTCACCATGGGTCAGACATTGTCTGAGCCAGTTGTAGAAAAGGTATGACTGCCCCGCGCCTGTTCCCGCGGCTTCTCATCAGCACCGGAAAAACCTTGCTGCAGGCCAGGTCCAGCTGTTTCAATCCAGCTTTTCACACTTCCTGCACTCTCCGCACTCGGCTTGTTGAGAGGATGCCATGCTAAATCCAATTCGCTAGCTCTCCCACTCTGGGGCCGATGACCTCGTGATCTATGGCTTGTCGGCGATGCAAGGATGGCGCATAAGCATGGAAGACGCCCATGCCGCCATTCTAGACCTCCAAGCCAACGGGGGTGAGCCGAGTCGGTCTACTCCTCCAGACAAGCGAATATCCTTCTTCGGTGTGTACGATGGTCATGGAGGTGAAAAGGTGGCTCGGTTCGCGGGCGAGCATCTGCACAATATCGTGGCCAAGCAAGAGGCATTCGCCAAAGGCGACATGGAGCAAGCGTTGAAGGAAGGCTTTCTGGCCACCGATCGTGCCATCCTCAATGGTAGGCATTTGGCACCACAGCCCCACCCAACTACGGACTGATGCCGGGTTAGATGCACGTTACGAGGACGAAGTGTCCGGCTGCACTGCTTCAGTGGGAATTCTGACAAAGAAACACATCTGGGTGGTATGTCTTTTGGATTGGATGCAACGCCATCCGGGAGCCGGCGACTAACCAGCACAGGCCAATGCCGGCGACTCAAGAACGGTGTTGGGTGTCAAGGGCAGAGCCAAACCCCTATCCTACGATCATAAGCCTCAGAACGAGGGTCAGTCGCATTCTAGTTTAGTCGGGTGAGGCGCTCCTCTAACAGGGTACAGGCGAGAAGGCGCGGATCAACGCGGCCGGTGGCTTCGTCGACTTCGGGCGCGTCAACGGCAACCTAGCCTTATCACGCGCCATCGGCGATTTTGAGTTCAAGAAGAGCGCCGACCTTTCGCCCGAGCAACAGATTGTGACGGCTTTCCCTGATGTGATTCAGCATGAAATCACGGATCTGGACGAGTTTTTGGTGATTGCATGTGACGGTAAGGCTACCACCTGTATTGGTCTTGTCCTTTGGCGTTGCTAATTGGCACCAGGCATTTGGGACTGCCAGACATCTCAAGCAGTGATTGAGTTTGTGAGACGGGGCATTGCGGCCAAGCAAGAGCTGTCTCGCATCTGCGAGAACATGATGGACAACTGTCTGGCCTCGAATGCCGAAACTGGCGGCGTGGGCTGCGACAACATGACGATGATTGTGATTGGATTGTTGAACGGCAAGACCAAGGAAGAGTGGTACGACCTGATCAGCAAGCGTGTGGCCGCTGGAGATGGTCCGGTTGCGCCGCCAGAGTACGGCAAGTGAGGCTGATCCCGGAGGGACAAGTACTTGCTAATGCCGGCAACAGCTGAGTTCAGAGGCCCCGGCGTTCGACACCAACTCGACCAGGGCAGCCCAGATGAGTATGAAGACATTCGGCACCGACGCGGAAACTTTGGCCGGAACGGACGCATCATCTTGTTGGGAGACGGCACCGAAGTTCTGACCGACTCAGATGACCCTGAAATGTTTGAGCACCACGATTCGCCCTCGGACCTGTCGTCGGGCCAATTCAACCAATTTACACCGGACAAATCTGACCATGACAGCAACCGCAGTGAGCGAGAAGGCACACCTGGCCCAGGAATCGAAGAAGACAAACCACCGGCAGAACTGCAAGCTACATGGCATAGTGAAAAGAAGGAATCTAAAACGGCAGAACAGGCCAAAGCGAGCTAGTTGGGTTGGCTAAGCATGCGAGCGTTGGTGTAAAAACTGCGAATACAGGAGGCTCATGACGAACCGAGATACCCAGCAAGAGGGCAGACGGATACGGGATACACGACACGCGATTGAGAAATGAACAGTGGTTAGGATTGGAGGAGATTTACCGGGCATCTGAACGCCCTGTGCCTGATTTTCCCTCAGATCATGGATCGTCTTGAGCTGCATGAAACACCATAGAGCAAGCATACAGTCGCAGGAGGGGGAGGATCTCTCTTCTTTGTATACGACTTGCCGATCAATGCATTGCATGTCCGGGGGACGGAGTAGTCTTGTGCTTTCACATCGCCGCCTTGCTCATGCTTGCCGTTGTGTTCTTGTTCTTTTCTCTCTCTCTAGCCCGTGTCCCGGGATGCTTACCTTTGATTAGCATTCCTGCGCTCTTACTCGGTGCGAGGACTCCAATGGCCTCGTCCAGCCGTTGGCTCTTTAGCAAGCCGCAGCCACAATTATCCTCTCCCTTGCTTGGATTTCTATCGGTCAACCTCGATCCGTTTGAAGACACACTTTCTTCCCTACCAGAGACAGTAATCAACGCCTCGACTGAGATATCGTCTCTCTCGTAGATCGTCAAATTCTGTTGTCGGGAGCTGGTCGGCCGGTCCGCATCCATAACTAGTGCAGTATTTTCTAAGTAAAAACATTGGATTCTTCAGGGAGGCTGAAGGTGACTGGATTGCCAGATGAACTTTAGTATCTATGGTGTTCCCACCAGGGAGCAGCATCAGCTGTCAACTCATAGTGTGCCTTGATATGCTTCTCCACTGTCAAACTCAGCCACTCATCATCAGGGGATCTCGTCTAGGCGGGTATGATGATGGCGCCAGCTGGGGGCCCGGCACGGTGGGATCGCCAATGTTGAGTTGGTACCATCGCCGGTTGGCCAAGTCGTAGACGACAGCAGAGCAAGAAACACCGGGGTTGATGGAGGTTTGAGAATACCTCGACCACTGGGTCATGCCAAACACGCTGTGCTTCCATATAAATAAATATATATATATAAAATATAAATTAATTATCGGCACGCCGACCAAGTAAGTACACACAACACAGTACAGTATTCGCTTGTGACATGTGAAAAAGCGAAATACCCGAGTGGACACGTCCCCGATCTTTTTTCTCTCTCCACTCGCTCTGTGACTTGTGACGTGATGGACAGTCTGGTCAGTCGACTCGCTTCAAACTTGCGTCTAACTGGCCTCTAACTTGCTTGATCCCCTGCTACTTGACTGCGTGCACTTGCATCATCTTGCTCTTGCTTTCATTGCGGCAATTAGCGGCCTCGAGTGTAGGCAAGCACAGACAGGTGGAACACGGAAAGAACTGGTCTTGTTGCTTCCTTCCTTAGCATTTTGTTGTTGTCAGCGGCCGTTCCTTCCTTTCTTCCCACAGTACGACTACAATTATGACCTCCTCATCGTCCAAGCGGAAACGCACAGCCGCCTCCAATCAGCTCAAGAGCGACGAGTCGGCGTCCAGTGAGGTCAAGCAAGCCTCGACCGCCGCTGTCGACGACGCAGCAACAGCAGCCGGTTCACTGGATAACACCACCACACCGCCGCCTAACAAGCGAGTGCGTACAGATCCCAATCAGACAAAGGTGCAAGCAAATGCAAGTAATAGTGGCGCTCCAGACATTGTCATAGCTCCCGAGTCCCGCGCCGAGTGGCAGAGCGGAGAGATCGAGAGGACAGAAGAAGAGCATGAGAAGAAGGAGGAGGAGGTCAACAGCCCCGACTTGGATGTCAGCAAGATCGTGGGTGAGTCGCAGCCGCTGGAGCCGCCGCCCAGGGCTGGGATGAGAGACCCGGTCGGCGGGTATAAGACGAATCCCCCACCGGAGGGACGAGCTGTGCGTGTGTATGCGGATGGCGTGTTTGATTTGTTTCACTTGGGGTGAGTTGATTATCGCATCACTACGACTGAGTTGTGAGCAAGAGTAGGACTGACCAACAACAGGCATATGCGGCAGCTCCAGCAGGCCAAGACCGCGTTTCCCAACACCTACCTTCTCGTCGGCGTAACAGGCGACGTGGAAACGCACAAACGCAAGGGCCTGACGGTGCTGACGGGTGCCGAGCGTGCCGAAACTGTGCGTCATTGTAAGTGGGTCGACGAGGTGATTCCCAACTGCCCGTGGATTGTGACGCCCGAGTTCCTGGCTGAGCACCAGATCGACTATGTCGCTCACGACGACGAGCCGTATGGCGCTACCGAAGGCGACGACATATACGCACCCATCAAGCGCGAGGGCAAGTTTCTGGTGACGGAGCGCACTGAAGGCGTCAGCACGACCGGCATCATCACCAAGATCGTGCGTGACTACGAGAAATACATTGCTCGCCAGCTGAAGCGCGGCACCACCCGGCAGGAGCTGAATGTCAGCTGGCTGAAGAAGAACGAGCTCGACATCAAGCGCCAGGTGCAGGAGCTGCGTGAGACCATCAAGCAGAATTGGTCCCAAGCTGGTGGCGAGCTGGGCAGGGACCTGCGTGCCTTTTGGCAGCCCAGTAGCACCCACAACAGTCGCCCCGCCAGCCCGTCCCCGACTGTCAGACAGCAAGCCGCTGCTGGACTGCGCAGCCCAACCACGGCCGGTGCCAATGACCACGCAAGCCCGGCACGGCTCTCGCGCGCTGACGACTTTGCCACCGGCTACACCCTCGGCTTGATCGGCGGCGTGAAATCGTGGATGACTCGGGGCCGACGAAGCCTGCACGATACCAACAGCCAGGCCCCCAGTCCTGACGCGAGTGACGACGATTCTCGCAGTGCCGTCGATGAGGACGAGAATAACGACGGCAACCGCAGCCCGTTGGAGAATGCCATTCGCGGCAGCACCAAGGCGGGTGCTCAGTGGGTCAAGGAGGAGCTGAAGCGGGACCCGTTTGACATTGTGCATTGAGATTGATGAGTCGGCGACTATTCTAATAGCCAGCCAGCTAGGCCCTGGCCTGGCCTGGCCTTTCCTTTCACTCGTTACTACTACTACTACTCACTCATTCTTTCCCCCCCTCCCCCCGCCAAGTAAAAAGTCGGACTGGGTGTAAAGAGCATTTATTTATTAATCATTTGGAGCATAAGACAGCGGGCACAAAAGAAAAGAAAATTGAGACTGGTCTTTTTTTTGATGGTCTTTGGAGATACTGTTCAAGGTATCATTTCGAAGTCTTTAATTCCTTTCTTTTTTTGCACTTTCGTTAATGACACCCACAATCTCAACGCCAGCGGGAGGGCAAGATAGATAGGTGGATTGATCAGTAGTGAGATGACATTGCTTCCTCTTGTTTATGTCGGACCACCCTCGACGACATCAAGATCGGAAAACAAAAACAGCTCGTGTCGTCGTCTGCTCCCAAATTCTGGGGGCTTTCTCCTCTTGCCGAGTTGCGGGCGCACGCGCGCGGGGGCGGGTCTGACCGTACGCCCGTGTTATTCCCCCCCCCTCCCCCTTCCCAAGAAATAGCGCTTATGATCGGGGCTTCTCCTTCTTCTCCTTCCACAGAGCACTCAGGCCGACACCGGACACCTTGACGACCTTGAATCGCACACCGGGAATATCACCCTTGGCCTTGCCCTTGCGACCGAAACCAGCGAGCAGGACCTCGTCGTTCTCATCCACGAAGTTCAAGCAACCGTCGTTGGGCACTGCATTTTGACAGCGTTTGTCAGCAAAATCTAGGATCCCGAGGGGGGGAGGGAAGGGAAGAGAGGGCAGAGCACTAGGCAGGAAAAAAACAGTACATACCGAAAGCAGTGACCTTCTTGCCGTTCTTGATCAGCTGCACCCTGACACACTTTCGAATGGCAGAGTTGGGCTGCTTGGCCTCGACACCGACTTTCTCCAGCACGATGCCCTTGGCGTGCGACGAGCCACCAAAGGGGGATGACTTGTATGCAGTGCCCAGCAGGCGCTTCTTGTAGTGCAGGTCTGCCCAGCGGCCATCCTTACGGGCTTGGACCAGCTTGCGGGCGGCGTTGAGACCGCGGGGCTTGCCTCGGTTTGTCATATCTAGATTTTCGAGAGAGAAAGATAACGTAGGTTAGTTATTGGATTCTTTTTTTTTCTTGTTTGCTTGTCGTCGTCGTGTGTGCGCTTGTTTGTGTCTGGAGTCGGCTGGGGGTATTGTTTTGCGGGCTGTCTATGGGTGTGTGTCGAGAGGGAGGAAAATCTCAGGTTGATACGTACTTGGATACTGTTGACAAGCAGGCGGATGATTCGGGGGTTGAAGGTGGGAGAATGAAGTTGCTGGCTGTCGTCGGCGGAAAGTGTGTGAGGATTTTGGGGAAAGTGTGCGCAGCCTTGGCATTGGGTGGACACCGCGCCCGCCAAGAACTTTTCTCGGATATGCTATCCGCGCTGCGACGTATTATCCCTCAAGTCTACACTACTACTACTATTGTTGCTGCTGTTGCTGTCGTTGCTGTTGCAACTACTGCTGCTGCTAATGAAGAGTGAGTGAGTTGCGGGCATGGGCCTCGCTCGGCCCTCTGCTGCACCACCACCAGTATGGCCTCGCCCCAACAATCTTCCCACACCACCACTACCTGGGCTCCGAGGACTCCGTCGCCGCCGCCACGAGGCACCCGCCCGCCCTTATCGCGTGAGGCCACGCGCACCCGGCTAACGGCTTCTCAACGTCTCCCTCCGCCCACTCTCTTTCAAGGCCCACCGTCGAAGAATGCCAGTGTTATTTCCCTCGCTTCTCCCGGTGAATCGCTGAAGGATCATACCGATGGCCGCGGTGGTGGTGGTGGTGGTGGTACTGGATCTGGGGCTGGATCCGGATCCGCACGACCTGCGCTCGGCCCGCCTGCGGCAGTGCCCTTTTCCGGAACGTCGCTGCGTCGGCCTCGAACACAGGCCGATGACTTCCATGCTGACAGCCTCTGGGCAGAGATGCAGCATACCCTGGCTGACGTGCAACTGAGTACCATGAGCTCTACCCACGTCTTTGGTGCTGAGAATGCCAGGGCTCTAGAGGATCTACGGACGGCTCAGCTGAGTCTTGCCCAGGCCTGGGCCAAGAGCCAGGCAGACGAAACTGTGGACAATGATCTAGATGACGATGATGCCGATAATGTCGTTTCGGCTGGCTTTACCGGCTCTATAAAGAAGGAGCCTGCTGCTGGTGCTGGTGCCGGTGCTGGTGCTGCTCCACGTGCTGCGAAAACGGTAGAGGCTGCCGTTGCCCAGTCGTCTCAGAATCTCGAGGAGGAGACCGAGATGGACATTAGACGTGCGCGCAAGAGAAAGGAGGCCAATGATCGCTACTTTCAGCAGGTCAACCAGGGCGTCTTGGAGGTTGTGAGCAAGCTCGATGATGTCGCTGGCGCGATGAGGAGGGTACAGAAAAAGAGCAGAGACTTGTGGGATCATACTGGCACCGATACAGACGGGAGTAGCGACGCCGACGAATCTGGAGATGACCAGGACAGCAAGAGTCCAGCAGGTCGCCCTGGAAAATAAAGACAGGTGAAGCAAGCAGCTTTTTCATCTCAACTTTTGCTGCCTGAAGCTACAACTAGATTCGCTTCTCTCTTAACCGGACGGCCGTGGCCATACTCTTCTGCCGGGTTTGATTGACACAGATATCCATTGCCATGAGCTCCACGGCAACCCTTCTCCGCTGCTCACTCATCTCTTGATGTTCAACCAGCCAACCCACGGCCCCCGGGGGGGGGGGGGGGGGGGGCCAGGACGTCTTCCTCGGCGAAAATGCCCACATGCTACGAATTTTGCCACGCGAGTGTTACACAATGCCTCGTAAATTCCCTAGCCTTTGTCTTTTGTGTACCGAGCGGAAATGCGCAGACAAAATGCCAGGGGCTTTCTGGAGATCTATGTTCGGCGGCTAGGCCCAGGAATGCGACCAGCAACCGTAGTCACAGTCCAACGTGACAGAGTGCTGATAAGCAAATGAGATGAATTCACGTGGCCCTTAATCTCCTTACGACGGACCCCCCCAAGACGGTTACGGCATCCTGCAGACGAACTACTGTCTTCGTACATGACAAGGATCTCCCTGACCCATTTGCCGAGTCGAGTCTGTCTGGGGTAACCACACTCAAAGCTGACTCCAAATGTGTAGATGTGTACTGTATGTACGAGCGTGGGAAGGCTGCTAACCCTGGTAGCCGCCAACACTGAAGACAGACGACAACACGCGGGAACCAGGCGGGCCGAACCAAGAGTGAAGTCTATTGGAGGTGAATGCGACACAAAGCGTCTTCGTCTCGGTGCTATACTGAGTAGGTCCCGTTTAACCCTTGACCCCTTGACCACACCCACCCTCTCCTCTCAACACACTAGAGCTGAAGGACATTTGCTACGGATTACGGATATTCAATACAGAAAAGCCGCTACCCCCATGACCTCTGCCTCGCCCGGTGTTGCACTACCAGGCATAGATCATAACTCAGCCTCTGATACTCGGAAGAAGCAGTGGATGACGGTAGGCAATTGCGAGATATCATATCCCAGTCACGCAAGGCTGTGCTGAGACTGACGGTGATCAGCGAGGAAAGCCAGTGGCACCACAGCGGCCTCGCACCAGAGCGTTTGCCAAGTTACATGGCCTGAGCATCAAGAACGTGACATTAGACGACCTCAACGCGGCCACTGCGACAGCTGGTTCACGGCGAGGCCCAAAAGGTCCCACCAAGTCGGATGCCAAACAGACCAGGAAGAAGAGCGCTGGAGAGAAACCCAAGTCGGTTCCAGCCCAAACAAGCAGATTAGTTGGAACGGCAGCTCTGAGATCCAAGGATCAAAGTCCTAAGGGAAGGCACCTCCCAAATACACCACAGGGCGGCGTGTCAGACACGTCGACTCCGCAGTCTGATCGTCCTCGACAGCAAACACCCAGGGACGTGGCCGCTTGGCTGGATATTGTCAGCCCTGGTGATCCCCCAATCTCGCCACCGTCCAGACAGATCTCATATAGTATCGCCTCACTACCAGATATTGACGATATGGAGTCTTCAAGCTCTGCTGCTGCTAGTAAGAGTACCACAAACGATGAGACGACAGGCACAGCGACCAAGGAAAGTACGATAAAAGGCACCAAGATTACCTTTATGGAACATTTGGAGTTCCGAGGCATCAAGGACGCGCCTTCAGATGATCCAGAGCTCGAGGCACTTGACCTTGAGGAGACCATTGGCAACGTACCTTCACACGTCGAATTTGCACAGTTTGGTAGTCTTTTGGAAGTGCTTGACCACTTTTCTCATATCTTTCGGACGTCGATCAGGGATCACAGCGCAGACAATGGGCTACCTACATATTATGCTTTGAAACACCAGATCAGTCGCTGGCGGCCTGATGCTCAACAATACCGACGATTCCCTCCCATGACTCCGGAAGAGTTCGACTGGGACCGAGGGCAATGTTTCAATTCGAGTGAAGCCGACTTTCACCGTACAATCATGATCTCTGTCATTGATCGATTCGATCTCGGCGGGGTCTTTGCCTTTAGCTGCGAGGAGCAATGGGGGGTCAGCAACCGTTTCCTGATCCAGCCAACACGCGTCAAGAGCAGGATCAGTCAGCCGAAGCCAGACCTAGCATTGTCTTTCCAACGCACAGCCTTTACCAAGGACGATGATCTTCTGGACTACCCGGTTGAACTGGCCAAGTGTCTTCATCCCGGGGTCAGAGGCCGCGAGCGATGGTTCCCGTTTGTGTTCATCGAGGCCAAAAAGGACGATAATTCTCTTCGAGATGCGTTTGAGAAGGCCTTGTATGCAGCTAGCCAGGGTCTATTCAATATTTACCAGTGGATGCGTCTGGAAGCCAGGCTTGAAGAGCAGTTTTTCGAACACGTACGTGTTTTCACCATCGTGCTGAATAATGAAGACATTACTCTGCGAATCCATAGGGTAGTTAAGGGGGATGATGGTCGACTTCGGTACCGGTTCGCTGTGGTGTCGAAGATCAAGGGCTACAATCGATTCCAAGCATGCCACTTGGTCAAGAGCGTCCTTGTTGACTACGGCTTGCCGCATCTGCATCCAATCCTCAAGGACACTTATGAAACCGTTTCGAAGATGGAAGGCCTAAGTGAGACGGGCACCAAACGCAAGCAAGCTGCCACCGACATACAGCCACCACTTCCGCCGCCCCCGCCACCAGCACCAGCGGCCCAGGCCACAGCAGAGCAAGGCAGGAGAGGATTGGAATCTGAAAGCACAGGAATCTCGTTTGATGCGGATAACCTGGATTTGTCGGCCTCAGGAAGCAACCCAAAGCGTAGCAGGCGGGGGAGGAGGGCTGGAAGATGAGAGAATTAAGAGAAAAGCAGGAAAGCAGGAAAGCGGGTGGGTGGCACCTGCCACAACTGTCAATATGTGAAACGATACGTATAAGCGCCAAGGTTTCCACTCCGTAACCTTATAATTTTAAGTCAATTATTAATTACAACCTCCGCTCTGATTAAGCTGGCACTCCGCCTCTCCCCTCCTCCACACCCATCATGGCGTCGTACCTGTCGTACATCACCTCGACTGCATCGAGCGTGTCGACCTCATCGTGGTCGGGCACCTTCTCCTCGCGTATCGCAACCTTTCGAAAGGCGTTGACCAAAGGGGCGGAGGAAGATGACCCCGACAACGAAGACTGTTCGCATGTCTCAAACGTGTTACGAGCCTACTACACGGAGAAGGGCCGGACCTTCCCTGAATGGCTTCCCCCTGACCCCAAGAGACCGTCGGCGGCAGCTGTGGCCTCGGCCAGCCAGTATAGTCAATACGGCCAATACGGCCAGTTGAATAACGCATACGGCACGCAGTCAGCACCCCCGTCGGCCCACGGCAGAGGCGGTTCTGGTGGCCGCGGAGCGTTGTCCGACCTGTGGGACTCAGGCCCGTCGGCAACGGTAGCAGGAACGGCAGCAGCTCCCGCTCCACAGAGCCTCAGATCGGCCCGACCTTCTCCGCAGTCGCTGCGTTCTTATGACTCGTCGTCGTCCCATGCAGGAAGAAGCGAATTGACTACAACATACTCGCAGCCAGGCGCCGGTGCCCGTCCGCTGCCTAGCCAGCGCGTGGGCAGTTTTCAGAACACGCCGGCCGCACTGGGGTCGCGAGATCGTCTGCGTGCACGGCTGCAAGGAGGTAGCGGCGACCGAGGGAGTGGTGGGCGAGGGTCCTACAGTTCGGCCTCTGGTCAGAATGAACTGGGAGGCAATCCATATGCGTCGGCGTCTGAATCGTGGGCAAATCCTGACAGCTCATATCAATCGAATACAAACTCGTCGGTTCCAAACCCGTACGGGAACTCGGCATATCGACCGCGCCCTGGTGGCCCACGTTGAGCTTGAGTTCGATGGCTGGTCGTTGAGAGAGCAGATGAACCAGTCGGAGAGCATGGAGCATGTCGACGTAGATTGGCATCCCTTGCATTAGAGAAGCGATGCCGAGAGCCGTCTACTACTAGATGATGCAACGCCACTGGATCGCAGTCATAGCAGAAGACTGATTGATCTACCGCGCACTTGGCAGGCTGACTTGTGCACCATAGGCTATTGCTCGCGGTGAGGCTCGCTTGATGCCTGGAAGCTCGGCTCCTCGGCCGTCGGCCATCAGTTTCCAACGGACCAGGCGACCACCCCCGCCACTCCACTATGTGTGTGTCGAATGTGTCGAATGTGTCGAATGTGTCGGAGAGAAGGACCGACTGCGAGTATGTGTCGAAAATGTCGAGAATGTCGGAGAGAAGTACCCGTGCCCGACTGCGAATTTCATCTCCCTGGACACTTTAGCGTAAAGCCATTGAATGCTTGAGTCTGCAATCAGCTTGGTTGCCTTGCTTCAGCCAGCTCCTGAGTCCTGACCACAGTCCTTATGCAGCTAGCGACCGTAGTGCGCTGCCCGATACGGTACCCTAGCATGCATGGATCTGGAATCTTCAGGCAGCGCAGGAACAGGACGGTTTCATTGCTCGGGCGAAGACGGGCCTGGTGTGGGCCAATCACGGCGCGGCCGCTGATATTGCCACCGTTTGCCACCACCAGTGGTAAGTATTCGATGATGAACACAGGGCACGACTTTGCTATTCTAACTAAAAAGTATATAGTGCAGGGCTTTGCGACTGACGGTGATCTGTTCCGGTCTGGACATCAAGATCTGCTCCGTCAAGATCTGCTCCGGCCGTATCTCCACATCAACCGCCATCGAGCCTCAACCGACTCCTGCTGGCTGCTCGACCCGGATTCTTGGATATATGATTATTGTCACGCGATTGGTAATGCCACCGAAAGAACGACAGCACGAAAGAACGAAGGAACGGGCTCGCTTGGGAAGCTGATGTCCACACCCTTTTGCCCAGGTGACATCCAAATCAAAGGGCCCGAATAACCTGATCAAGAGGCGACGACTGATCTGTAGAGAGGGAGATGCAAGCAGGACCAAGATGTAAGATTGTCTGACACAATTAGAAACAGCGGCAGTACCAAAGGATCGGTAACAGGCTTGGATATGGGTGGCCAGTTTCCCATTCGAGGTAATCCTCTATGCAGCCGTTCAAGACTGAACTATCGGCGGCTGTTGGTCTAGCCTACCAGGGGCCTGCGTTAACGGCATTGGATACAGCACCATGCAATGGTACATGACCTCTTGCGCCTCCACCTATACATCTCACTCTTCTCCGTTCTTCCCCGCCAACTCTGCAGTCATCTAAATTCTGCTACTCGTATTTTGTTTGCATTTGGTCAAATCACTGCTCACACCTGTCTATCTCGACAACCCGGCCTTGGCTCTGTGGCGGCCTTGGAGTCGGGCAGATGCCTGGAGGTATAAAGGGTACGTGTGTGTGTGTGTGTGGACGGCCCCCAGCGGACAGCCCAGTGGGCAGCCCTCAGTGGACAGCATTTCGCAGACTAAGTCATCCAGACTTGGTCCAGAGCACACCCGCTGCCTGCCGATGCCGCCAAAGCGGTCTTCTGGCCAGCAAGGTCGAGAGAAAGGACTAGATGGTGACGAAGATGATGTTGGAGCATCATCCTTCGCAACCTCTTCTACCACCCTACCAACGCCCAGCATGTCGCGACAGCAGTCGTCCACAGCATCGAGCGGTCCTCCAGCATCTTCCAGTCCACCGGGACAAACCTCCTCCTCCTCCCATTCCTCTTCGCACGAACCTCTACCAGCCCACTTCACGGGCGACCCCAAAACAATCAGCCAGGTCAGTCGGTGCGACACTGCCTACCAGCCAGCCTTTTTGTCATTTCTGGTCAATTTTTGTCTCCTTGTTGGTGGTGGGTGGCCGCCAGTCCCTGGTTTCCACCTCCCACTTTTTCTTACTCTTTTTTTTTCTTTCTTTCTTTCTTCCCTTCATTTTCTCGACCCTGATGCTATGATGTGACTGAATAAGTTTCTTTCTTTTGTTGCTTCGCGCAACAGAACCAGAAGGACCAGCTGATCGAATGGCTGAGAACCCATCGAGTCAATACCATCACCGAACTGCGCCGGATCGAAAAGATTTTTGCCTTTCTAGACTCTGCAGAAGTGACGGAGCCAATGATAAGCGCATGGGCACATTATGTCAATTCAAACAATCTCCTCAACGAGCTTCGAGGACTTACCAAACGATTCCCCTTCAGTTCCGAGTGTCTGGATGAGGCAAAGCAATTGGTCCTGGCCGAGCCGGCCACCGTGCGCAGCTGGAACTACTGCTGGCTGGTTCTCACCAAGATGGAGCGAGAGTGAGTAAGATTGTTGATTGTTGGGGCAAAAGGGAAAAAAGGAAAAAAAGGGGGCGGTGGGAAAAAAAAAACAAAGGGCCCGCCTCTCTCTTTTTCTCTTTTTTCTTCTCTTGCATATTCTTCCCCCCCTCCCCCCCCCTGGCCCGTCCCTTGTCCGTCTTCCCATCCTCTCTCCCCTAAAAACCCTTGCTGACAGATTTTTTTTCATTTTTTTTAAAAAATATAATATTAGAAACCTGGTCATCAAACACGCCCGTGCCCTTGCATCCCGAGAGTCGACGTGGGGAGGCCGTACGCCAACACCGGTGGAACATGATAGGCTGGTTCGCGCCTGCTCCGAGGACTGGACTCGAGCCGTCCGACATTTGCTACGGCACTGGGATCAGGACCCATAAAGAGAAAAGAATAGAAAAGAATGAAAAAAAAAGAAGAGAAAGCGAAATAGGGCCATGCAATAGGAATAAATTGCTCGACAACAGTGGCCAGAGTCGTTGTTGTTGTTGTTGTTGCAGAGTTGGGGCCAGTCAGCCCTATCTTTATATTCTGATATTCTGACGGCGCGCGGGCGGCTCTTTCCTTCCTCGGCCCTATGCAAGCTTGCTTAGTGAGTGGATTGTCGCCACCCAATACTGCTTTGGTTATTGCTGTTATTTGTGCTGCTGCTGCTGCTGCTTCTGCTGCTGCTGATGGTTCCTGATGGACATATTGATTGTTATTCTTCCCGAACCCAGCATGTCTTTGTCTGTCCGTTCCCTCCTCCTTGTCACTCATATTTTTCTATTCCAAATCTGTTATTAGGGAGGGGGGGGGGGGGTTATCGAGGGATCAAAGCAAGGGAAAAAAAGGACCACGCCGGCCTTCTCACCGCCCTGCCCTGCTATGTCTGTTCTGTCCTTTATTTCCACCCCTCTTAAACAGGCAAAAGGTACCGAAAAAACGAAAACAGAAGGGACATCATGAAATTGCATGCCAGAAAGAGGTTACGACCCGGAAGACGACATGGGGGGGGGGCACATCGGGACAGGGCAATTTTGCCCAAGAGCAATGCCCTAAGATGGAATGGAATGGACTGGGGTCAAGAGATGGATAGATAGAGAGAGGGAGGGAGAGCAAGCAAAGAAAAAGAATTTAATCAACGGAAGAGAAATAGACGGGATGGAGATGAGATGGCAAATGAAAAAGAAATGAAATGAAAATGACAGGCTATTTTCATTTTTTGCCACCACCTAGCTTTTTTTTCCTTCTATAATTCATACGAAAAGAAGCATGTTCCCACCCCTCTCCTCTCTCTCTCTCTCTCTTCTCCCTTCCTCCTTGCTCGTATCTCCGCCCACCCCGGCTGCTGATCATCATTCGATGTTGTCGGCAATGGTAATTTTCGCGTGCCGCTACCGGGAACGAAAAAACCGATGATGTCATAGTGCCCCCCCCATCGCAATTCAAAGCCACAACAACAGGGCTAACCTCGCCGATCAATTCTGTCCCTTTATCGACATCAACCCCAGTATAATAATAATACCCATCTCTTGTGTTTTCTAATCTTGAATCAAAGCGACCGGCAGGCGGGAGGGTGATCGTGGTGGTGGTGGTAGTGGTGGTGCCAGCGGCGTCAGGCCCGGAGAAAAAAAAAACCAAAAAAAAAACCAAAAAACAAATAAATTACTTAACAGGCATTGCTGTTGTTTTGATTGGTTGGTCATGGAGAACTTTAGGTACATGAAGGGGGGGGTTACAAGTGTACACTACAAAGTGTGTACTTGAACATGTGATTACTAAGCAAGTGACTAATCGTGGCTGGAGCCGGAGAAATAGTGACAAATTTGATGATCGGCAAAACCTTAAAAAGGGTGTCAGTAGTTAATGAGCATAAATTGGATACTGCATTATTATTATTCACACACACACACACACACACACCTCTAGATTCTCTGGTATTATTATTCAGATACTCTGATGACTATTATGGAGAAGAAGCAGCTTGGAAAACCAAGGCGATGCCGTCATCTCCCGCGGTGACGATGGTATCACTAGAACGACTACTAGTAGTAGTACTACCACCACCACCACTACTACCTCCTTGCACAAAGCCTAGCACACCGCCTCCCTCACCCTCGCCTCGGTGGCCCCTCCACTCCTTGATGAATCCCTGCCCGGCAGCGGTCGTGCCACCGCGGGCGTCCCAGCGACGCACGACGCCGTCCATGCCCGCGGATGTCAGGATGTGCGCGCGGTCGGCAGAGCGCACAAAGGCGACTTTGACAACCGCGTACTCTTCGTGGGCTTCCTTGATGTGGCGGCGCACGGCGAAGCGGTGTGCGGTGTCGAACAGCGCGATGGAGCCGTCGACGCTGCCGGCTGCGAGGAGGTTGAGAGGCGCGGACGAGAAGGACAGTGTTTCGACCCCGTCGGTTTGGGCTTGCAGCGACGCTAGGATTTGGCCTGCTGCGGCTGAGGATGAGGATGATGATGGCGTGGTTGGTTTGGACTTTTTCGATTTATTGCTAGATTGCCCTTGTTGTTTCTGTTGCTGCTGCTGCTGCTGTGGTAGGGGAAGACCGACGACTTTGATGTTGCCGCCGGCACCGCCGACAGCAGCTATGGTCGCGGTGCAGGCGACGCTGTAGAGCCCGCCGTCAACTTCGAACCGCTTGTCGTCGGCCGTGAGCGAGACTACGGGCTGGTTGGACGCAAAGACGTCGTACACGTACAGGCTGCCGTCTTCCGACACCGTGGCCAGCAGTTTGCCGTCCGGCGTCCACGCACCCGCTGTGCACGATGCAGTGTGCAAGTAGAAGGCCTGGACAATCGTAAGCGGGCTGCTACCGGCCGTCGCCGCCGCCGCATCGATCGTGTACACCCAGACAGAACCGTCGTTGGCCCCCAGCGCGATCGTGTTCGGGTGCTCCGGGCTCGGGCTCGGCTCGACCCAGTTGATCTCCTCGACCTCAGACGCACTCGCGACGAATTTCCACTGAGTCGCCGTTGCGTTGCTCTGGTACGCTCGTAGCTGCCCGTCGAGACCGGCCGTCACGACGTATTCGCCGTGCGGCAGCGTGAACGCAACCGCATTGACCGAGTCGCCGTGCGCGTCCAGTTTCTGGAGCACGGCCAGCCCGGCCCTCTCTTGTTGTTGTTGCTGCTGCCGCTGCCGCTCCTCCTCCGGGTTGCTCGCGAACGAAGCCGGCAGCACGGGCCCGGCTGGTGGGGTGGCGTCGAAGATGTAAGCAACGTCGTCGCCACCGCCAGTGACCACTATCGAGGGCTTCGTCGGGTGCTGCGCTATACAGAAGATCGAGTCGTTGTGCTTGTCAAAGTATGCGGCCGAGTCGTTTTGCAACTGGATTTCTACTTCTCCGTTGTCGTCGTCATTGTAATCATCATCATCATCGTCGTCGTCCATGGGGTGGTCTCCATCGACATCAATCTCTTCTGCGGCTTCGTCGGCGTCGAGCAGCTCATCATCCTTATGCAGATCGGGGTCTTGATTCGACTCTGAGCTCGCCATTCTTGAGAAGCTTTCCTGATGGCAACTTATTTTTTCTTCTTCTTCTTCTGCCCTTTGTAAGCAAATTCAATTAATTCTCAGAACATCAATCTTTTTTTTATGACAAATGACATCATTCCGACAAGGCAACCGGGCTAGTTCGAAAGGGGGAAGTCTCCCGAAACAAGGCAACCACGCCTAATACACTGTGTGTAACGATTCTTCACAGCACCAAGGCACAGAAAAAAGAGGCAAAACAAGCCACGTAGTCATGACTACCGATCTAGAAGGGCTAAATGTAAGCGAGTTGGGCACCAAGGCATAGTACAACATCCCCTACCTCACTCAGATACAACTGTATTCAAGAAAACCAAAACCTACTGACTGATATCAAAAGTTGGGACGAGTACTACAAGCGCGAAGATGGCAACACACGACAACAACAGCATGAGGAGGCCACCAGTCCTCCTACTGCTACGACTGCACCAACAAGCACTTCATTATCAAAGCTAGAATCATGGTTCGATGACGTGGGCGCGCCAGAGAAAGTGCTCGAGTTCTTGCTCTCTCCCGACTTTCCACTTTTCTCGGAAGGAAATGGAGAAGAAGAAGAAGAAGAAGAAGAAGAAGAAGAAAGGCGAAAAACAAGGCGGACAACAGTCCTCGATCTGGGCACAGGTAACGGCAGCACATTGATGTCGCTGGCAGTTGAGGAGGACGGGGCCATTGAGGACGCGCAGCTGGTGGGTGTGGACTACTCCGAAGCCAGCATTGCGTTGGCCAGGCGCTTGTGGGCCGAGATCCAGCACAGTGACGAGGCGGTAGTGGTCGGCAACGGCACCACGGTCGAGTTTCACGTCTTTGACATCACGCGCGACGTGGCGAGTTCACAGCCTTGGTGGCCGTCGTCGTCGTCGTCGTCGTCGTCGTCACAAGGCGAAGAAAAGGAAAATAACAAATCAGGCGGCTTCGATCTGGTGCTCGACAAGGGGACATTCGACGCCATTTCACTGTCTTCTGATACAGTGGGCGGGCGCAAAGTGTACGAGATATACCCGGCGAAAGTGCTTGGGATGGTCAAACCAGGCGGCTTCTTTCTGATCACGAGCTGCAACTGGACGGAAGATGAAGTGGTCCAGAGATTCTGTACAGGGAATGCGGCAACAAGTATAGAAGGGACAGAGACAGAGGCAAGGTTTGAGGTATTTCACAAGATCAAGTATCCTGTCTATAGCTTTGGTGGGCAGCAAGGACAGGGAGTGGCAAGTGTGTGTTTTCAGCGGAAAGGCTGAGATCATTCAATGATAGGTGGCTGCACTTGTTCTTAAGCTGTGAGCATCTTCACAGCACCTGGTCTTAAGCTGTGAGCATCTTCACGGCCCATGGCACAGACAGCTGCCGCAAATCGCCATAGTGCTGGCCAACGCCAATAAACTGTACAGGCACACCTGTAGCATGGACCATGCTGACAATGGTGCCGCATGCATCGCCAACGGTGTCAATCTTGGACACAATAAAGCCATCCAGCTTCCTATTCTTCCCCAGCGCTTTGGTGAAGTTGCGGGCCTGGCCAACCGAGTCGTTGCCGACAAGGGCTTCAGCAACCTGTAGAATCAGGTCGGGCTTCGCAAAGTCGACAAGCTTCTCCAGGGCGGCCATCAGCTGCGTGTTGGTATGCGCGCGGCCCGCCGTATCGATGAGGACGACTTGGTAGTCGTGTTCTGCAGCAAAGGCCACAGCGTCTTTGGCCACATTGGCAGCGTCTTTGCCGTATCCCTTCTGGTAGATGTCGACGGCCCCAAGACTCTCGCGTTCAGTCAGCTCCTTCAAGTTGCGGACGTGCACGCCAAGCTGCTCAACAGCGCCAGATCGAAAGGTGTCGCCCGCAGCTATCAGCACTCGATAGTTGTTCTGAAGGAGAAAGTAGCAAAGCTTCGACAGATTCGTGGACTTGCCGACCCCATTGACCCCGAGAATGGTGATGACAAAGGGCCGCGCTTTCACATTCGAGCTCGTTGGCCGTGTGACCGAGTCAATGCTCTGAAGCAAGTCCAAGGAGCCACGGGGAGTGAGGATCTTGCGCAGTGTCTTTTCCAGCGCCGGCCGAAGCGCAGCCTCGGTTGACTCGAAGGCTCCGGTGGTTTTGCCAACCATCTCAGCGCGCACACCATCACACAGACGGACAGCTGCATCGCGCGCCACGTTTTTGCTTATCAGATGCTCCTCCATGGCCTTCAATGGCTTGTCCAGATCGTCATTTGTCAACGTCTTGCCACCAACAATGTTTCTGAAGTAACCTGAAATGGCCGCAAATGGCGAACTGGAAGCAGAGGCGCCTGTCCCGTTGGTGGCCGCTTTGTCCTTGTCGGCAGACTGAATCAGGCTGTCTAGCTCGTCATCATCCAGATCCTTGAGCACGAACTGGCCCCTTTTGTTCTTGGTGCCGACAGTGGCCGCATCGATGGCTTCGGGAGCAGGCGATTTGGGCAGCCCATTGCCATGCACCTCGTCCGAAGCCGGGGCAGAGTAGTCCAGTTGGGCGCCATCATCCTCATCCGCCACGCCATCGGGGCCCCAGACCCTGCCCTTTTTCTTGCCTGATGCTTTCTTGTCTCGTTTGCTATCGGTGTCAGAGGTCGGGGCAGATGTGGCTGCACTGGCCGCCTTCCTCGCTCTTCGAGAACCGCGATGAATCTTGTCCGTAACTAGATGCGAAGCAGCAGCAGCAGCGCCTGACAGCGGCGTGACTGGTCGTGAAGTGTCTGGAGAGTGCAGCGGCGTACTCTTGATCGAGTCGTCGCCGCCGTTGGAGAGCACAGCCTTTGGCTGCGCCCTTCGTAGTTGAGGCAGCTCCGGCGGCGGCGGGCCTCCCGTGTCAACCTCGCCCAGGTCGGCTTTCTTCTCGTGGACTTCGATCCCAGGCGTCTGGTCGACGGCCGCAACCCCGGGGGCCTGGCCGAGGCGGGCCAGTTCCTTGTCGAAATACGAGTCGAAGGGATAATCGACGGCGGTGGCAGAGGGCGACGACAGTTGGTCCTTGTAGACAGTCACGAAGATGGTACGCACATGATCGAGCAGCTTGTCGACCCAGCTGAGGCCGAGCAGCGACTGGTAGACGGCCTGGTGGGGGAGGTTAGTAAGATATGTGTGTGCGATTCCAGAGTGGTCGTATCGTAGAAGCGATTATATCCCTACCACGAAAATAAGGCCAAAGTCCTTGACCAGGGTGTACTTGAGCGTGTACTTGTCATACTTGTATGTGGGGTTGCTTTCCGTCGGACGAGCCCTCTCTTCAATAAAGACGTCGTTGATCAGGCTATTGACAGCCGTGGCGCCAATTGCCGACGTTGTGCGGGACCAGAGGACCACGCCTGAGGTGGTGATAATCTCGAATGCGTCCAACATGATTAAGCTCAGAAATTGGTCTACAAAGACAGAGTCGTGGAGGAGAAAATTGATCATATGCAATTGATCATATGCTCCTGAGATATCTGGTGCCCAGTTGCCAAGAAACTGCCTGATAGCCAATTGGAGTCGAGTCCAATCGTGTGGGATGTTGCTGGGTTCAGCGGCTTCCGCGGCCTCCGTAGTTAGCGTTAAGAGCCGTTGACGCCCACCGTAGATGTTGACGCCCACGCACTTGTATGTGAAGCCTCCCGGTTTCGAAGCAATTCCTGTTGTGGTCCTGTGTTTCTCTATGTCTCTCTATCTCTTAATGAAACAGCATGTTCTGTCACCTGCTTACTGTACAGAAAGTACTACTCCCTGGTACCAAGTCCCCTGTTCCATTCTTCTAACCCTCAAGACAAAGGCAAAGGCGGCCACTCCTCGAAGAATGTGGTCAGGTCCCTGCTCAAAGAACAAGCTATGACAGTGCCATGATCTTCACCAGGGTACACTCTAAGCACCACTGATTCAAGCTTGTCACTATTCAACAAAATCTGCTTCATCTTATCTGCATTATCCACCATTCGCCGATCTGCACTGCCATTGTAACGCTTCTGGAAACTCTCCAGGCTTTCATCACGCCACCTGTCTGGCCACTGCTCCAGTGTTCCGCAGGATAACATGACTGAAGGCTTCTTTTGATTTGGTGGTGCAGAGACATACTGATCTGCCTCCTTGAAGAGCCAGTTGTTCCGCCACCAGATTGATGGACTGGCGGCGAGGAAGCCATCGAATGCCTCGGGTCGAGTGAAGAGGGCATGGAGAGTGAATAGGCCACCGAAAGAATGGCCATACAGGGCTTCACGAGTAACGGTCACCTTGGGAAAGAGCTGAGCCACCAGCGGCTTGACCGAGTCGATGATGAAGGACAGGAATTTATCAGCACCGCCAAACTTGGTGTGGCTAGGGTCATCACCATCATCCTCGCCCGGAGTAGGTGGTGTCAAGTCGTAGGCTCTGGACGGGTCATAGACTCTGCCCTCCAACACGTAGCCAACGGCAACGATGATCCCACCTCCAGAGAAGTGGGCGCCGGTTGCACGTCGCCATGCTGCCTCGGTAGCTGTGAGGAACATGGCATTGCCGTCCACAACATAGCTGGGGAGCGCGGTCAGTGTCAGTCTCCAGCGAGAGAAGAGCACCCTTACAGCACAGGGGATTCCCTCTGGGTGTCCTTGTCGGTCCACTGTTGCGGCCATGATACCTGGATCAGAAAAGTCCTGCCTGAGGCGTCTTGGAGCGTCTGCTCCAGTGTATTGGACAAAGTCACCGGAGTAGGAGCCATGGTCGGTGATAGACTGCTGCGAATGCTAGACAGCTTCTGGTGCAGACGGTGTATCAGTGATCTGTGGTGAGTGAACATATGCCAGCAGGACACTGACATTCTTATGACAGCAGGAGAGAGCTAGAGCGAGGAGCACACCGAGGGCTTATGCCCCATTTATGAGTAAAAGAGCAGACTCCATCCTCGTCGTCTCGGTGAATACCAAGCCGCAAAACAGTGGGGGCTAATTGTGGTAGAATCGAATCAGATTAGATTAGCCGGTTGAAAAGCAAAGTCTGAGCCGGCCGATTACCGGACAGAATCTTGCTCAGGCCGGGTAACGGCACGGCGGAGTTTGGCGGGGTCAACAGGAGTTTAAAATTAAAACCGGCCACGCTGTCCGCGCCAAGGCGGTGAGAAGGCGGTGAGACAGACAGACAGCCTTGCGAGGAATTATTAGTCCACCACAAGGAGCGGCGGCAATTCACTTGGATGGGACAGGATATGGATAAAATACTATCGCTATCGCTACCCTCCGCCACGGCTCTCCATTTCTCCTAGTCGCCCTTTTTCCCCGCCCGCAATCTGCTCCCACCACTCCTGCCTGCCATGCAGCAGCGACAGGTCTTCACCGCACCTGCCACCTCGCCCGAACTGTTCCATCCACGGCCCCAACACATCTCGCAGGTGCCTCACCTCCGGTCGCCGCCGCCGCCCTCGCAGCCCCAGCAGCACCCAGCCGCCCCGCAAGTCAACAGCTATGGCAACCCATATCCGCAACCCGGCGGCCCCCCCGGTCCTGCCAGCGGCGGCCTGCCCAACGCGTTCGGCTCCAACTTCGGCTTCATCAACGACCCCACCGCTCAGATGGGCCTGCAGGTGGGCAAGACGGCGGTGATGGCCGGGCAGCAGTACATGGAACAGAACGTCAACCGATACATCTCGGTGCCGGCGCTCAAGCACTACTTCAACGTGTCGAACAGCTACGTGGTGCGCAAGCTGCTCCTCGTGCTCTTTCCCTGGCGACACAAGCCCTGGACACGGTCGCAGTCGCGCATGACGACCTCATCGACAGACGCGTCCGGCCAGATGTCGCAGGAGCAGTACTCGTTCAACTACCTGCCGCCGCGCGACGACCTCAACTCGCCCGACATGTACATCCCTATCATGGCCTTTATTACCTACATCCTGCTGTCCACCGTCCTGGCCGGCATGCGCGGCAGCTTCCGGCCCGAGCTGCTGGGCTCGACTGCCTCGACTGCGCTGGGTGTGGTGCTGTTCGAGATTGTCGTGCTGAAGACGGCCATGTACCTGCTGTCCATCAGCAATGAGTCGCAGCTGATCGACCTGGTCGCCTACTCGGGCTACAAGTTTGTCGGTGTTATTGTCACCCTCTTTCTGGCCGAGCTGGTCACTGGCGGCCGCGGCACCAACAACTGGGCTGGCTGGGTGTTCTTCCTGTACACCTGGTACGCCAATGCCTTTTTCTTGGTAAGTCTGGTCTCGCTGTCTGCTTCTGGGGTCTCGCTGTCTGCTTCTGGGGTCTCATTGTCTGCTTCGTTCTTTGGCTAATCCGTCGGTACAGCTGCGCTCTCTCAAGTACGTGTTGCTGCCGGACTCGTCGAATGATCCCACGCTGCGGGCGGGCGCCAGCTATACTGTGGCTCGGGCCCAGAAGCAGCGACGGACCTACTTCCTGGCCATCTACGCCTTTCTCATCCAGCTGTCGTTTATGTGGGTCCTGACCCGCGAAGAGCCGGCATCCAGGACGGTGGTCAACAAGCTGAGCGGTTCGTAGACAGACCACCAGACAGACAGACTTTTAACATAGCTGTTGTATAGATGAGATGCAAAGATGTAAGATGATAGGCAAATATAGCATAGAGGCTAAATTGCTGTTTCATTCCTGTTCCGCTGTCCTCGTATTCGCTCGGATCTATTGCCGACAAGCCTGTTCCGGCTTTAACAACAGACTCGACCGAGGGGAATGGGAGATTGGAGGTTGCCGACTTCGGGTATTATATCAGCAGCAGACAGCTTGACGTTCTTAAAACCCGCAGATGGAGATGCGACCGCCGCTCTGGACCTGACCGAAGTAGAACGCGCCCTGGTGTGAGTGAGAGAGAGTGAGAGAGAGAGTGTGTGAGCGTGAGCGTGAGTGTGTACGCGTGTGTGTGATTCGGAAACAATGGAAAATGAAGAGCCATTCGCCAGCGAGGCGTATGCTGAGGCGCTCCTAGCCCGGCGTCCGTCCGGCCCAAGTACCGCTACTGTCAGTGCCGTTGCCGGTGTTGGGACGACCACCCACAGAGGCAGCAAGAAAGCAAGAAGAGGAGCACGAAACGGCGGCAACAATGACGACCGAGACGACGACGACGACGACGACGACGACGGCGACGACAGCGGCAACCCAACCGATGGACTCTACATTTCCGAAGACAGCCCGCTTATTGTCGCGGCAGCCGACGGGAAGGGTGACGACGACACCGCCGCCGACGACCAGCACAGCCGCTTGCCCTGGTACCGGCGGCCATCCATCTTCCTCCTGCTGCCGTCCTTCTTCCCCTTCTGCCTGGCGTTTGGCGGCGTGATCGTGCCGAAGCAGTACCTGGTGCTGGAGCGGATCTGCCGGGACTACCTGTCGGACCGGGCGCTGCAGGACCCAGGCTTCCAGTTCACGCCGGTGGTGCCCGGGGGCAACAACCCGCAATGCCGGATCCCAGAGGTGCAGTCGCTGGTGGCCAACTTCGGCCTGTACCAGCAGCTGCTGGCCGGGCTGTTCGCGGCGGTGACGGCGCCGCACCTGGGCGCGCTGTCGGACCGGATCGGGCGCAAGAAGGTGCTGGTGGCGGCGTCGTTTGGCAGCGTCGCCATGGAGGTCATCACCATCCTGGTCGGCCAGTTCCCCGAGTCCGTGTCGGTGTGGTGGATCCTGCTGGGCGCCCTGCTCGACGGCATCTGCGGCAGCTTCACCGCCAGCATGGCCCTCTCGTTCGCCTACGCCACCGACTGCACCCCGCCGGCCCAGCGCGCTGCCGCCTTTGGCGCCTTCCACGCCACCTTCTTCACGGGCATCGCCTTCGGCCCGCTCCTCGCCAGCGCCCTCATGCGCGCCTTCGACAGCGTCATGATCGTCTTCTACCTCGCCCTCGCCGGCCACCTGTTCTTCCTCAGCTTCGTCGCCTTTGTCCTGCCCGAGTCGCTGTCCAAGGACCGCCAGCAGGCCGCCCGCGACAAGTACCTCGAGGCAACTGCTGCTGCCGCCGCCGCCGCCGCCCGTGGCCAGGGCAGCCCAAAGTCGTGGCTGCAAACGCTGACCGCGTACAACATGTTCGAGCCGCTGTGGGTGCTGCAGCCGCGGGGGCCCGGGTCAAGTGCAGCGCTGCGGCGGAATCTGCTGCTGCTGGCTGCCATCGACACGATGATGTTCGGCGTGGCCATGGGCACGATGCCGATCATCATCATCTACGCCCAGTTCCGCTACGGCTGGGATGAGATCGCGTCCAGCATGTTCCTGAGCGCCGTCAACATCTGCCGCGTGACCACCCTGGTTGCCGGTCTGCCTTTGCTCAATTTGATCTTCCGGCACCGCCTCTCGCTTCGTGCTGCTGGCCCTGCTGCTACGGGTACTATTGCTGGTGCTGGTGCTGATGGTGCTGCTTCTGCCGCCGCCGCCGCCTCGGGCGATGGTCGCCACAAGGGCTCTGACCGCCTCGACTTGGGCATCATCCGCGCCTCGACCCTGTTCGACCTGATCGGGTACATTGGCTATGCCTTGTCGCCCACCGGCGCTGGTATGGCCGCTTCTGGTCTCATCGCTGCCCTAGGTGGCATTGGCTCGCCCACACTGCAGTCTTCGCTTACCAAGCACTTGCCCCCGTCTCTGACCGGTCAGGTCCTGGGCGCTTCCGCCCTCCTGCACGCCCTCGCCAGGGTCGTTGCCCCGCTCGCCTTCAACCTGATCTACAGCCGGACGGTCAAGATCTACGCTGGCATTGTATTCTTGTGTCTGGGCAGCATCTTTGTCATCGTCTTCATCTTGAGCTGGCTGTTGAAGCCGGGAATCTACTTGCATGAGGAAAGCGACGCCGCTGATCCGACTCCTGGACAAGATCACCCAGAACCGTACACAGACCGAGAAGCTTGAGTGTTCGTCTACTTCATAGAATTTGTATGATCATTTGTCACGTTGCACTTGTCCATGTGTAAATCACATCAACCCACGGGCCAGTCTGATATGTCGGCATTTTTCCAATTCCGACTACGGATGAGTCAAATACTACTACTACTCCTACTCCTACTGCTGCTGATGATGCCTCCCCAGTCGTCCTACCCTACCAATCAAAGTGAAAATCCTTTGCCACGCACTGGCGATCCGACGACTTCATACCACACTGGGCACAGAATAGCGTCAAGGTATTGCACACCTCTTTGCTAGGCCCATCCTCTACATTCCACATCCACAATTGCTGCAGGCATCCCTGACTATTATTAGCGACCCCCGATATCATACAACAATAGTCTCATACCTGAAGACTGTAGAAGCACTCCTCCTTGCTCGTAAAGGGCTTGACTTCCAGACATATGTCTTCTTCTACTACTGCACACCCGCCAGACGCCAAGGTGAAGTGGTCTGGGTAACGATATGCCTCAGCCAGTGGTTCACCCAAGCATTCGGCCACGGTAACGGCTGCAGTTGCTGTCAGCATATCCAATTCAATCATCTCCAACGGAGACCACACCTTTCCACCGTTTCTGTTCCACTCGTGCCAGGATATGTTGGGTAAGAAGCAAGGCCGAGTTGGCAATTGTATCATGTTGAATCAACAGCATACTTCCATTGACAGGCACGGCATCAAACGCCTGGTCGACGGCTTGAGTCATGGCTCCCAGATCCGAAGGATGCTGCCAGTCGGTGCTGTCGACGCCGAAGCCAATGACACGATAGCCAAGCGCAGCCATCTGTCTCAGACACCCGTTCTTCTGATTGCATCGATTATACGGAGCACGCATGTAGGTGGGATACTTGCCAAGGATATTGGCCAACGCGCGCTCGTTTTTGACCATGTCTTCCCTGCGCTCGTCTGTCGACAGGTTGTTAAAATCAGGGTGTGACCAGCTGTGAGAGGCAACTTGGTGTCCGTTCTGTGCCATGCTGACTATGGCGTCCGTCCACTGATCTACCGAATCGATCGCACCCTTGCCATTGTTAATTCCTGCAACGAAAAAGGTTGCCTTTGCATTGTGCTTCTTGAGGATAGCCAAGAGACCCATTGTACTGGCAGAAGGGCCGTCGTCAAAAGTCAATGCAATAGTACGAGGCTCTTTACACTGGCTGATGATCCTGCCATATGGTGCCTTGCCTAGCTTGCGACGAACATCGTCGTCGGTGGAAGGACCGGCAGGCGTGAGATCCGAGTCACAACGCCCAAAGCTCCGTTGGCAATTCTGGGGAACGGAGCAATAGTCTGAGCCAAAGCCCTGTGACCGGTCAGCAATGCCCGCGGACCAACACATTGTCACTCACACAGTATCCCTGTTCGGAGCAGCATTTGTTATGAGAGCAGGTGTGGTTGCCCTGGTCTGTTCCACATCGTTCTGCCTTGTTCTCCACAGGCGGGTCACATTGCCTCCTGTCGTCAGCACAGCCCAAACTCCATACAAGGCCACAAGAATGAATGCGTTACCCGAAACCTGCTTGACAGCCAATGCCACAGTATTCGATCTCCTTGCCGCAGAATCCATATTGGGAGCAACAGGGCCCTCCACCGTCAGATTTTGCATCACACGACTTGCCGCCGTGCTGTTTGCCGCAGGTGTTGGAGGTGTCTCCTAGGATGCCTTGCGGGACGGGACTGACGTGGCGTGCAGATACTGTCAATGCCATTATACTGGCTGCCAGAGCCGTGGAGATCAGGGTGAAGTGCATCTTGTGGTGAGGCTACCTGGACTAGGGCGATTACTCAATGCTGGGAGTCGAGGGATATGCAGATGCAGATGCAGATGCGGATGCGGATGCGGATGCGGATTCCAATCAAGTATAACCAAATACTGAGTACTTTGGGGGGTCGAGGTCTGCCAACGACGCCTGTAATGAATGCCCTTGGATTGGAGGAGAGGGGGACGGAGAAAGGGAGGCCATCTTTGGGGCGAAAGCGGATTCGAGTACTGGGGGTGCCTGCCTAGTTCGCACAACGGCAGGGCAGGAGCGGATGTGACGTGGCAAGTCTCTGGTTGAGGAAGTGACAGTGGGCACAGCCAGGAAAAGGAAGTCAGTGATGAATCGGCTGTGGCGGAGGAAAGTGCACTTTGGTCTGTGCAGAGACTCATCTTAGGCACTGTGTAGACTCGGCTCAGGCGCTGCGTAGACGCAGCTTAGGCACAGTGCACACTACCACTGTCCTGGCATAACTTTCCTGTCCCTTTCGTTGCTTTCATCTCTGTCTTTGCTCTCTACTACCGTCTTCTCTTCCGCTGAAGCATGTTGCCCTGACCCAGCCTCGGCCTTACCGCCCCTACTCGTAGGTCTTGACAGTCTTTCATTTTTTGCATCGCTTATATTCAGTCTCTCAAGTGCTCTCTCGCTTGTCCCGTTCAATGATGTCCTCTCGGATCTCGGGGCGATAAATTGTTCATGCAGAGGCGAGCTGACCCGGTCAGGATTTCGCGGCGGTAGAGCTGGCGGCACCCTCTTGGCCACATTGACCACTCTCGCCTTGGAGACGATTGGCGTGGCTGTGTGGATTTCGGCATCTGAGTCGATGTCAGAAAAGGATTGTCTGCTCCCCGGCGTATCATCTTCGTCTCCATCGGCATCGGTATCATCTAGGGAGAGATCCTGGCTGACACGTTGGCTCTCTTTCTTGACTGGACTGTTGTTGTCATTCTTGACTGAACTGTTGCTCTCATTCTGCACTGGACTGTTGCTCTCATTCTTGACTGAACCGTTGCTCTCATTCTTGACTGAACTGTTGCTCTCATTCTGCACTGGACTGTTGCTCTTGCTCTCTTTCTTCACTGCGCTCTCGCTCGCTCTCTTAACTGGGCTATCCTTTTTCAACTCGTGCTGGGAATTATTAATCTCGTCATCATCGGTCTGGGTGCCTCGATCTGACATATTGCCCAGGCTGTGTGTACTGCTTCGCCACGTCTTGCCTCTGATCGAGCTGTCAATGCTGCTCTTCCTATCTCTGAAATGGCCATAGATCGGGCTGGACGGCGCCGGCCTGAACTCGAAGACGGCTGCGCTGGGCCGCTGGTGTGTGCCGGCTTCTCGGATGACCATGCCCTCAGCCTCGAGCGCTTTGACACCAAAAGGGTCATCGTCTTGGGGATCTGGTACGCCAAACTTCTTTCCGTCGGTGTCCAGCTCCATGTCGCTTGGTGCTACTCCAGGCTCGGGCAACAGATTGTCGTCCACGGCATCTCCCTGGGCCGCTTTGAGGGTGTCCATGAGCACCTGATACTGGTCGACAGGGGGGTGCCGAACCTTGCCATTGAAGATCTCCTGTGCGGTGACATCGTATCCATAAAACCGCATGTTCTCGTCGGTTCGCTCAATCACCAAATTGCCTTCTAATGCAATGCCAGCATAGAATCCGCGGCTCTTGACATATGACCAGATTGGTGACTGTCGTTTGGTCACCTCCGTGTCTAGTGCGCCGCCTGCACCGACAGGGCCGGCAGCTATGGCGACTTCGGTGCCCAGGGTAGCCCGCACCTTGGTGAAGGCCTCGAGCGCCTTGTAGGAGTTTATGACGAGCACGGTGTCATAGATATCGACGCCGATCAGGAAGCCGACCGACATGTTTTGTATGTGGATGCCGCTGGGACCGCTCCATTCGCCCGTGCCGGGGATGCGGGCAACTATGACACCGGCACCGCCTGATCCTCCCAGCACCCAGCCTGTGCGCATGGTGGTGAAGATGGCCAGGGCGACGGCCTGTTTGATCACTCTTGTGGGTATCTTGACCACCACCCGTTGTTTCCCGTGCGGCACCCCCTCCTGTGAAACATCGGCCTGGCTCTCCTGGGCGGCCGCTATTCGTTTGGCTTCGTTGGCATCGACCTGATCGTAGAAACCGTCTTTGACAAAGCCCCGGAGAATGCGGGCTGCCTTCTCCGACTCCTTGTCCAGCGTGGTTGGCCAGAAGGCTTCGGCTCCGACCTTGTTCGATAGTCGGTTGACGGGCTTGCCCAGCTTGTCGACAACCTGCAGCAGTCAGTCAGTCAACCAGTCAGCCAAGTAAACCCTCCGCCTCCCCTTCTTCTCAGACCCTGTTCTTGTCTGTGGCATGCCGTGCCAGGATGGGCCGCTCACATTATAGACTTTGTCGAAGCCTGGCTTTGCCTTTGTGTACGCAGCCGACGAGGCAGTCTTGGTGCGCGACCACAGCGTAGAAGGGGCCCCGGTGGCCATCGACATGGTGCCCGGTGGTGCAGGCGGTGCAGGCCACCTGCACAGTCAGCAGGAATATATAATATATATATATATACACACACACGTATTTTATATATATATATATATATATATATTGTGTATATATATATCGCAACGTGGCCACCGAGCTAAGCGACTAAGCGACTAAGCGACTGAATGATGAATCACTTCCTCACCTGTGGCCTCAACTGCCAAACTGCCACGCTGTGAGTTGCGCAGTAGTCCAACCCAAATTGCCACAGCGCATACGTCGGATCTCATGGGCCCCCCCGGAGCCAATTACAGGCATCACTAGCCTACCGCAAGCTTCCGGGAGGCCTCCGCCTGAGTAATTACTATGGAGTACTCCAATCGGAGATAATCACCCGCTCGCAAGGCCAAGATCCTGGACCCTTGAAGGAGGTTCAAGGGGAAGGAAGAAGGGATGTATGTACACAGGGTATATATGTATGGATGCAAGCTTTGACGTCGACAGAGCCCCGGAACCAGAGGATGTACGATACGGTCCGGCGGTTCTGCCAGACTTTTGGGGTGCCAAACGCTTTGTCGCTTCCAATGTGTCGGATGGCCAGAAAGCCGTTACTCTGTCTGGCCTACGAGAAATGAGTAAGTGAACTTCTGTGTGATGGGGACTTATTTCGGCTGTGAGAGAGAGAGGAGGAGCTGGCCTTGTTTCGATACAGGGTCTCTGCTGCGCATTGGTCTACGGATGAAGAAGAATCAGGCCAGTGGCGCCTGCTGCTTCTGATGCTGATTGCGCCTGCCGGATTGAACACATTGGCGGGCGGATCGCGATCAGGGCCGAACAGAAAAAAAGGTAGAGGAAGGTGCGCTAAAACCAAGGCCAGGCAAGTCCTACAGAGGCGACACCTTTTTTTTTTTTCTCGAAGACGCTGGCAAGCAAGATCGAGGTTCGCTCGGCAAAGAAGCTCTTCTTCATCATCACTCACTTCCGACGCCCATGATGGTTTTCGTCGAAGCTCTCCGGAGATACAATTCTTCTTAGCTCGGGGGATGCAAATAATGACGTTGATTGCTCTATTAGAGGTATGGAGCAATGGAGCAATGGAGTAATGGTTCGTTGATTACATAGCAGAGTACATGGGTCTTTGACTGGGGCCATCACGCTAGACTATACGTGGTATTATTTCTCACGTGATTGTCCGACCAGTATTACAGTCACGTGACGCAACTGGCCATCACGTGCATCCCGACCCCGCTATTCCCCGTATGTGTGTTCAGCCTCGGTTCAGATTGTTAGCCAAGTCGAACCCTTTTGATTAGAAAGTTTCTCTATTTACTTCTATAACCACCACAACACATATATCTCTTGCCACCTTGTTCACCCCTCAAAGCAACCCAAAAAGAAAAAAGAAAAAAGGAAAAAAAGAGAAAAAAGAGAAAAAAAGAAAACAATGGCGGCTCCACGACCGATCTTCGTCCTCCCAATCCCGAAAGACCCCCAACAAGTCCTCTCGGCCACACTACTATCCTCCGCAAGCAGCAGCAGCAGCAGCAGTGATGGCAGCAGCTCACCACCAGCCAACAACTTCACCCTGACCGAGCCAGCACCGCAGATCTACCTGCTGAGCTTCACATCGCCGCCGGACAACCGGCTAACCCCGGCGTTCCTGTCCACGTTCCGACTGGCACTGGACCTGATCCTGCACAGCAGCCAGCTGGCACTGAAGAAAGGGGTGTTGATCACGACATCGACGATTCCGAAATTCTACTCCAACGGGCTGGACTTTGAGTCCGCCGTGGCCGACCCGGATTTTTTCCCCCAGCACCTGTACCCGCTTTGGCACCGGCTGCTGACGTTCCCCATGCCGACGGTGGCGTTGATCAACGGGCATGCGTTTGCGGGCGGGCTGATGACGACCATGATGCACGACTATCGGATTATGAACCCTCAAAAGGGGTTTTTGTGTGTGAACGAGCTCGAGTTTGGTGCGCCCTTGCCGCCGCCCATGGCGACCATTTTCAAGGCAAAGTTGCCGACTCCGCGCTCGACTCTGCGCACCATGGTGCTCGAGGCTAGGCGCTTTCCCGCCCAGGACGCGCTCAAGGCCGGGCTGATCGATGGCGTCGGTGGCCTCGAGGAGACCGTGGCCTTTGCCACTCAGGCTAAACTCGTCCAGAAGGCGCAGAGCCCCAGCTATGGTCTGTTGAAGGAGGAGCTGTACAAGGATGTTGTGGCTGATTTGACCGAGTTGGCTGCCCAGAAGGCCTCGCAGGAAGCCAAGGAAGACCTGCGCCAGAGGTCGGAAGAAGCTGCCCGTCGCAGGGTTGATGAGTGGGCTGCGAGCACAAAGGCCAAGTTGTGACAGATGTACTCGTAGTTGTACGTGTTGATGTCGGAGGCAGTCTTATTCAGTAGCATGCATATATACAACCGAAGTCTCTTCAACTCATACCGCCTTTATGTGGCTTGAATGATTCGAATCAACCAGACCAGGTTCTAATCAATTAACTTATTCAGCCTTCGAGTACTCTGTAGGTGGGAGTTGGGTATCTAAAACAAGAAAGGAGATGCGTCAAATGAGCGCCAACATAGCATCTATTGGCCCTTCTCCAGGCTCTGGAGACTGACCAACTCGCGATACCGGCCGTTCAGCTCCATCAGTTCCCGATGGGTGCCCTTCTCGGCCACGACGCCCTTGTCAAAAACGTAAATGACGTCGGCCTTCTGGATCGTGCTCAGCCGATGGGCTACCGCAATCGTCGTCCTTCCTTTGGCTGCCGCGTCTAGTGCTGCTTGTACCACCTTCTCCGACTCGGAATCCAGGGCACTTGTCGCTTCGTCGAGGAGCAGAATCTTCGGGTTGCGCAATAGCGCACGTGCGATCGCGATGCGCTGCTTCTGCCCGCCCGACAGCAAAGCCGCTTTTGACCCAACAGGGGTGGAGAAGCCGTCAGGCAAAGACATGATAAAGTCATAGATGTTAGCCTCTTTACACGCCTGGATGATTCTCTCCTCATAGGTGTTGCTATTCTCCTTGCTGATCTCGCCGTCAGTGTTGGGCAGCCCAAGGAGGATGTTCTCCCTGATTGTGCCCTGGTACAGCGTCGGTTCCTGGCTGACGAGCGCGATGTGACTGCGGTACTCGTTCAAGTTCAGGCTGCTGATTTCTTTCCCGTCGACGTACACGCCACCAGCCAGAGGGTCGTAGAAGCGCTCGAGCAAGGCGATGGTGGTTGATTTACCGCAGCCTGACGCACCCACGAGGGCGACATATTGTCCAGCTTTGACGGTGAGATCTAGGCCACGCAGGACTGTGACGTCTGGGCGGGTAGGATAACGGAAATGCACGTCCCGGAATTCGATATTTCCTTCGACGTGTTGGCAGGGCGCGCCTTGGTTGCTCCAGGGATCAATGCTCGGTTGCCGGTCAAGCAGCTGCTTCAGCTCAGCTGCGGCATTTTTGGCTTTGGACATGTCTCCCGCAAAGCTGAAGACGGTGCCTGCAGACTGGGCACTGAAGATGATTTCGGTAAAAACGATGAAGAACTGGAACATGCTATACTCACCGTTCTTGAGCAGAGTGCCACCGTACCAGAACCCCAGGGCCATGGCCAGGAGCATGGAAGATTGCGAAAAGGCGTAGAGCGCGGAATTGCGCAGGTTGGAGCCCAGGCCAGAGCGCAGTTGCGAGGCCAGCTGGCCACGGTAGTCTTCAAAAATCTCATCCTCCGTGGTCAGGGATGCGACGGTTCGAATGGCATTGGTGTGCTCGCAGGCGTAACCCGCAGACGCTTTGTATGCCTTCTGCGCAATAGCAGTGAATTTTGCCAGAACCCAGAATCGCAAGAATCCAGAACCAAGGATGACAGGGAGGGCACAGATACAGACAAGTGCCAGCTTCCAGCCAATGGCAAGCGCAATTATCACGGCGACAATCAGGATAGTGGCACAGTTAATAAGTGTGCCGAGTGTTGAGCCAGACAATGAGGCAAGGTGGGTGGTTTCCGTCGACAGAAAGGAAGTGAGCGCACCGGTCGAGTTCTCGTCTGGAGAAGAATCAAGTCAGCCAACCGAAGCAAAAGGAAAAATATGGATCAAGGAGGAGGAAGACGGTGCAGACCTACCTTCATCAAAGAAGGCAATATCTTGCCGGAGCATAGCGCGGAACGCGCGATCTCGGGCCCGGTGTATCAGGGCTTCAGACGTGTATGCAAACGCTATACCCTGGGTCCACATGGAAATGAGCTGGACAAAGGCAAGCATGATATACATAAGACCCCAGAAGTTGATATCGGAGCGGATTTTGTGTCGTTCGGTCAGAGGACGGGATAGGGCGACAACGGCCTTGGAGAAGAAGACTCCTTGTACCGGATTCCCAGCACCGGCTATGGCTGTGAAGATGAAGCCCAGTCCCATGATCCACCACTCTTTCGCATTAAACCCAGCCATGAACTTGATCAGCGTGGCCAAGGAGTAGTCGGAAGGGCCAGGCTGGCCTCGTTCTGCGAGCACCCTTGATGAGATCGATTTTGTACTTTGAGTGCGGTTCAGAGGGAGCTTTAGATCTTCAGGATCGAGTCCCACCACGCCGCTTGTCCCAGACATGCTGCTGGATCGGAGCCTAACAAGGTGAAAATCCGAATCATTCGCATCCTCGGCCAACTGTCCCTCCTCCTCCTTCTCTTTCTCCTTCTCCTTCTCCTGCTCGATGCGCTGCGCAGACACGAGGTTATAGTATGCGCCCTTAGCCTCGAGAAGCTGATCATGGGTTCCCTGCTCAACAATCCTTCCCTGCTGCATGACGACAATGTTGTCTGCATCCTTGATTGTAGAGAGACGGTGGGCAATAACAATGGTTGTTCGGCCTTTGGCTGCCTCCTCGAGTGCATGCTGGACAACGCCTTCGGACTTGGTGTCGAGAGCAGACGTGGCTTCATCGAGCAGCAGAATCTTTGGGTCGCTGACGACAGCTCTAGCAATGGCTATTCGCTGCTTCTGGCCGCCTGACAAGAGGAAACCGCGTTCGCCTACGTTGGTCTCGTAGCCCTCGGGCAAAGCAGAGATGAAGTCGTGGGCATTGGCCATCTTGGCGGCCCGGATGATCCGCTCCGTCTTCTGTTCGTCAGTCTCATGCTCGAAGCGGGAACCTATTAGGCCGTTGAGGATATTGCCACGAATGGTCTGACTGAACAAGACAGGCTCTTGCTGGACCAGGGCGATTTGCTGTCTCAACCAGCGCAAGTTCAGCTCCTGGATGGGAATGCCGTCAAGCAAGATGCAGCCTCCCACCGGGTCGTAAAAGCGCTCAACAAGACCGACAATGGTTGATTTTCCGGATCCTGAGGCGCCAACAAGAGCGGTGGTCTTGCCCGAAGGGACCAACAGGCTGACATCCTCCATAACGACCACTTCAGGCCGAGATGGATAGATGTGTTTGACGTTGCGCAGCTCAATGACACCATCAATGTGTTCGGGCTTCGTGCCGGTATCAGCGGTGGGATCGAGCGGCGAGTCTCGGTCGATTGTGCTGTAGATCTTGACAGCGGCGGCAACACCCGCAGTGAAGGTCTGCATATGAGGACCAATGTTACCAAAGGAAAATGCGCCAATCATAATGGCGAAGATAATGGTCAGGATGTGAGCCAGCGTCGTTTCGCCGCCGACCAAGAAGCGTGAGCCCATCCAGAAGGCCAAGCCATAATTGAGGAAAAGGAAGAACATCAGAAAGCCGATCATGACGCCCAGCATTGCCTTGCTCTTGAACCCCCATTTCTGGGCCTCCTGAAGATGGACATCGTACTGGCGGGCAAGCCTGTCCTGGGTGCCAAAAGCGACAGCATTGCGAATTGAAGCCAGAACTTCTTCAGCGACAGAACCGCCAGTGGCATATGCGTCAATTGATCGCTTGTTCCAGCCAGACATGAGACCGCCGCCACCGCCCATAGTGAGGATGATAGCTACCACCGTCGACGTACAGATCAATGTGAGTTTCCAGAATTTGACAAAACCAATGACGAACGCAGCAATCAAGGATGCGATTGCACTCAGGGTTAGACCGACCTTTTCCGAAATGGCGTCTTGGATCAGATTTGTGTCGGCTGTAATCCTGGTGGTGACTTCACCGGCTCCAAGCTTGTCAAAGAAGCCGATATTCTGGCGCAAGATGGCTCGAAGATATTCCTGGCGAACCTTGGACGTGATGTGCTCGCCAACATAGAGAAAGAGGACAGTGGAGATGTAGGTGAGGAAGAACTCGGCAATGGCCAGATAGACAAAGTAGAGGACATAACGGTTGAGAATGGAGGTGAAGGACTCCTTCAGGGTGCCGAGGAAGAGACCCTGGAAGGTGCCAGACAGATTGCCAAAGATGACGGTCATGAGCGGGAGAGCGGCGCCTCCGCCAATCGAGGCCAGGGCGGCAATGGCAAGAAAGACCTTGTCCCACGTGGTTGCGTAGCGGAACAGACTCTTGTAGGCGACCTTGACGTCCGGGATGTTGAGCTGGCGCTTGAGCACCTCACGTTCGGGCTCGGACAAGTGGGCGAGGGCAT
This sequence comes from Chaetothyriales sp. CBS 135597, assembly GCA_003709825.1. Lineage (NCBI taxonomy): Eukaryota > Fungi > Ascomycota > Eurotiomycetes > Chaetothyriales > Chaetothyriales sp. CBS 135597. Next base: position 785,914 of record QQXN01000003.1, on the reverse strand, counting down.
CGTCGTCCTTGGGCTCACCGGCCTCGATGACCGAATCGAGCGTCTTCAACTTGCTTTTCCCGTTGTCGGGCTCAGTGATACTGCTCTCGGAGACGGCCGTGGGAGAGACTGAAATTTGTGCAGCATTGGGAGCCTTGGGATATGTTTCTGAGCCTGGTGTACTGGTCTTATCCTCCGGTGTACTAGTCTTGTCCTCTGGTGTCTCCCCGGCCTCCACCTTCTCCGAGGGCAGCGCATTGACGCTCTGGTGCGGGGTGTGAGTATCCGGCCTGGCTTGGTCCTGCAACTCGATGGCCTCTGCTCCCTTCTCTGGCCCAGTGGGCAGTCCGGCATTATTAAAATTCATTGGGAGCGTGGAGCAGTTAAGATTCATGCAATTATAGACACATACTATTGGGCCACGAGCGCCGTGGTCTCGGCACAGCGCACAGGGGCCTGGCAAGGACGCAAGAGCGAAAGATTAAAAATGAATGTATAAAGAAATAAAATGAAGTCAGGCTGTTAAATAAAAAGCAGAGGCTGCCAGGCAGAAGGCAAAAGATAGAGAGAGTGATGGAAACTAATGTGATCAATACGCCGGAACAAATCGTTTCCGGGCAGTTGGAGAATGGAAGGACCGAGCAGCGAATCAGCGCGCAGGACACCGCGCAAACACTTTCTCCAGCTACGATCTTCGTCCAGGAAAGCGCGTTCTTCAATCTGTAATGCAGATCGTTCTGTAACGTACGAATACGCTCAATGACCCAATCTCGATTGACCAGCACCTGCATCGCACCTGCTTTGAGCACTTATGACGCGCTCTGAGAAAGGAGGGCATCGTCAAGGACAGGCTAACCTAGTCTAGATTCATGGCTTCTGGGGCCACTGCCGAGGCCAATTAATGCATTTAAGTTAATTTATTGTTATTATTAGGCGATAGGTCAGGGACTGTCGTCTGACTGTGTCCGGCAGCAGGAAACAGCTATGTAAAGTTCGGGCAGTGAGTCAGTGACGTGGGAGGCCCGCCAGTTCGGGTCATAACCTCCTTTGCAGTCCTGTGTCCTGGTACGGCAGGCGCGAGTGCGGTAACATACGGGTACATGAATAATTAATAAATAATGCTTGGCTGTAATAAATGATATCCTGAATACACAGCATACAGTCACTACGCTGTGCTCAGCGTCGCCGCCGGAGGCTGAGATCCAGGATATTCAGCAGAGGCCGTGCATGACAGTGTGCAAATCATATAGATACTTAGACTTTGAGTCCTCGTGTCTCAGCTGAACTGCCCCGACACATTCGCAGGGCAATGTAGACGCGAGCTAGCTAGGCAATCAGTCCGCCTGCTTCAGTCATCCTCGATACCCCGGGCCTCCATGATCTCACGCATCGTCTTGCCTTCCCTTTCAGCAAGGATTCCCAGCATGTCCATGGCAATGTCTTTCAGTTGATTGTATTTGCCGAGTTGCTTGATGTGCCGGTCCAGAATGGTCTGTGCAAGGACAAAGCTCTGCTGTTGCTCTGGACGCAGATCTGACAACGGATAGGTAGCCAGACTTGATGATTTGGCTGGAAAGGCGGAATGCTGCCGCTCCTGTTTGTTGGCTGACAGCTTATCCAAGGTGTCGGAGAGCTGCAGTTTGGTGTGCTCAATGGATGATTCAACCTGTCTGATCTTTTCCCGGAGAACTGCACCTTGGGCAGACGATGCGGGCAGGGTCTTGCGGTTAGCATTCAGCGCACTTGAGGCGGGTGCGTTGTTGCCCTTAGCAGTGTTGGCAGTGGAAGTCGAAGCAGCCAGAGTTGGAGAGGCGGCGAGCTCCCCATCAGGCTGCCCAGCAATAGTAGTCAATGACTCGTCTTCCTCGGAGTCTAGGATTTCTTCTTGTTCGCCCGGCATAGAATTGTTGCCGGACGACTTCATCATGTTTGTGTCTCTGGTGTCAGCAACCTCCAAGTGACTGCCTTGACAGTGTGTATGATCATGGTCGCTCCTTCCGCTCGAAGTTATTGCCGCCGCAATAATTTGTCATCGTATGCCATGCTTTGCCATGCTCTGCTATGCTCTGCCATCATCAGCCATCGTCAACGATCATCCTGTCATATCTCACAAGCTGATCTCGATCCCTCGACTACACAGTATGTTATTGTGATGATCATCCTCTGTCCGACACCGGCGAACCCTCGATAACGACTATAGATCAGCCAACCAATCAGAGGCCTTCAATAAATGATTCGCAAAAAAGATATTATGAGTCTTATGGACCATGCGCACAACGCCTCTCAAGTGAATATGAGGATTGGCTCTGCCAGCACCAGATAGTGTGCACCTGATCTGCTTGGGCGTTGGACGCCGCGCGCAGCCAACATGGCTAGGCGTCTGGTCTTGCGGTTTGCCCGCCCATCTCTGCCACTGCAACGGCAACGGCAACTGCACCTGCAACGGCAACTGGCCACACGCACGAGACTATTATCCTCTGCTCCACCTACGAGACTGTTCTCCTCTGCTCCGCCCACGAGACTGTTTTCCTCTGCTCCGCCCCTTCGACGCCCCGATGTCTTCCAGAGCCAACTGGAAGATCCCTCGGCTGCCGCTGTCCTCGCCTCGATCAAGACGGCTCCACGCATTCCGCAGACGTTGACTGAGAAGATTGTGCAAAAATATGCGGTTGGGCTGCCCAAGGACAAGTTTGTCAAGTCGGGCGACTATGTGACAATCTCACCGCACCACTGCATGACACACGACAACTCGTGGCCGGTGGCGCTCAAGTTCATGTCGATTGGCGCCACCAAAGTCAAGGATCCCCGCCAAATCGTTCTCACCCTCGACCATGATGTCCAGAACAAGACGGAGAAGAATTTGACAAAGTACCGCCAGATTGAGGAGTTTGCCAAAAAGCACGGCTCGGACTTCTACCCAGCTGGCCGCGGAATTGGCCACCAAATCATGGTCGAAGAGGGCTATGCCTGGCCCGGCACGCTTGTCGTGGCCAGCGACTCACACACCAATATGTACGGTGGCGTTGGCTGCCTCGGCACGCCCGTGGTCAGGACCGACGCTGCCAGCATTTGGGCGACCGGCAGGACGTGGTGGCAGATTCCTCCTGTTGTCAAAGTGACCTTTTCTGGCGTGCTGCCAAAGGGCGTCACTGGCAAAGATGTCATTGTTGCCTTGTGCGGTCTGTTCGACAAGGACGACGTCCTCAACCACGCCATCGAGTTCACCGGCAGTGACGAGACCATGAGAAGCCTGTCGATTGACAGCAGACTGACCATTGCAAACATGACAACCGAGTGGGGTGCATTGAGCGGGCTCTTTCCCGTCGATGCCATGTTGCAAGGCTGGCTGAGAAGCAAGGCCACCATGTCGGCCCTTGACAGTGCTGAAGGAAGGCCTCTGAATCCAAGATTTACCCATGACAGACTGGACCAATTGTTTGCTACACCGCTGCGAGCAGACCCCTCGGCCACATACGCCAAGTACTTGCACCTCGATCTCAACTCTCTCACCCCTTACGTCGCAGGACCGAACTCAGTCAAGGTAGCGACCCCGTTGAAAGAGCTCCAGGCTCAAAATATCAAGGTCGATAAGGCCTATCTAGTCTCATGCACCAACTCGAGAGCTTCCGACCTGGCAGCTGCTGCCAAAGTGTTCAAAGATGCGGCAGAGGTGAATGGGGGCAAGATCCCCAAGGTCGCCGATGGAGTCAACTTCTACATTGCAGCTGCCTCCATACCAGAGCAGAAGATTGCAGAAGAAGCTGGAGACTGGCAAACGCTTATTGAAGCTGGTGCCCACATCTTGCCCGCGGGTTGTGGACCATGTATCGGTCTTGGAACCGGCCTGCTTGAGCCGGGCCAGGTGGGCGTGTCGGCGACGAATCGCAACTTTAAGGGCCGGATGGGTAGCACGGATGCGAAAGCGTACCTGGCCAGCCCCGAAGTTGTCGCTGCGAGCGCTCTAAGCGGCAGGATCAGCGGGCCTGGATGGTATGAAGAGCCAGAGGGCTGGTCGGGGGTCGTCCGCGGTCAAGGAGACGGGGTCGCGGAAGAAGACCGAATGATCACGGCCGACGAAGCTCTTGACAAGATCATCGGGCAGCTCGACGCCATCATTGACTCGGCAGAGGAGTCATTCGGTGAAACTCAGACAGCCGAAGCAGAGACAACCGACTCAGCTGCACCCGCCTCTACCACCGAAGTCTATCCTGGCTTCCCAGAGCGAGTTGAAGGCGAGATTGTCTTTTGTGATGCAGACAATGTCAATACTGATGGTATCTACCCTGGAAAATACACATATCAGGACAATGTTTCTGTGGAAAAGATGGCCGAGGTGTGCATGGAGAACTACGATCCTCAGTTTGCCTCGATCGCCCAACCTGGCGACATTGTCGTCTCCGGCTTCAACTTTGGCTGTGGCAGTTCTCGTGAGCAGGCTGCCACAGCCCTATTGGCCAAGAAAATTCCCCTTGTGGTTGCAGGAAGCTTCGGCAACATCTTCTCGCGAAACAGCATCAACAATGCACTGATGGGCCTGGAGGTTCCTAAGTTGATTCAACGCTTGCGCGAGACCTTTGCCGACACAGAAAAGTTGTTGACGCGGCGAACAGGCTGGAAACTGGTCTGGGATGTCAAACAGAGCAAGATCAACGTGACTGAGGCTGATGGAAAGAAGTGGTCGGAGAAAGTGGGTGAACTGCCACCGAATGTGCAGGAGATCATTGCCAAAGGTGGCTTGGAGAAATGGGTGCAAAACGAGATTGGGCTTAACTGAAGCTATGCAGTCAAGTCACCACGCTCACAACAGCCTGTGGACGGATGCTGAGAGTCAGCTTTCTGGACCGGTCAGGGCCAGACAATGACTGACTGATCTATCTGCCACGCCACGCCACACCCGCTTCGCTACCCTGTCTTGCTACCATATGCGCGATGTCCTAGGACCAGGGCTTCCAGTGTTTCCAGCGCGTCCAAGGCTTTCATTTCAAGGCTTTCAGGGCTTCCAGGAACGCCAAGTCAACTTTTGACGAGGACAAACAAACCCAGTCATGGGCTGTGTGGATGGCGTTCAAATTTTGATTGTGACATACCCTGGGACAGGAGGGGAAAAGTACTGTATACTGTAGAGAACGTCGTTTGTAGACAACCTGGATTGCAACTGCCGTAACCTTTTAAACTTTGCTGTGACCTTCCGTCGCCCCTGCCTAGTAAGTTAGTCATTAGTCATTATAAATAGTAATTATAGACCCTGGAGGGAAGGACCAGGTGGAGTGTGTCACCTGCTCGCGCGACATGATTGCATCACGCGACAACATTTCCTCTCAACATGCCCATAGAGCGGCTAGTCGACGAGCCTGACAAGCTGGCCCTGGCCCGTGGCTTCATTTTCCTTTGTTCCCGTCTGTCCTGGGGCGGCTGCACTCCTTTCTATACACTGACCTGTCATCGCTACTATTCTTTTTCATATTCATTCATGCAAAACATTCCTGTAGTGGGCTTTTGACTGCCAGCGAGGAACATCCCACAACTCCCGGTCGAAACATTCCTTACCAAGGCCTGGAGAGTGAAAGACTCGCCCGGTATGGACGGAGGATCAGAAGAATCACCTTTACTTGCATCTGCAGGCCCTTCCAAGGGGACAGACGGCCCCGAATACATTCATTCAGAGAGCCCGTACCAGGATTGCCGTGCTTCGGCGGAAAAGCGGGCATTGCCATCGTTCTACTCGACATTTCCTTCCCCTCACGAGGAAAGACAGAGTGTAGAGGTAGGTAAAGCCGAGTCGGTTCATCGGCAGAGGCATTACTTGCTTCTGCTACAGTGCATCTTTTGTGTCGCCATGGTTGCCATCCCTTCCTACTTTGTGACCGTTGCGGCGTTCCGCTCCGTCGAGAGCCCGATACAGAAACCATTAGATCCCTTCGGCTCAGTCATTGGCCCGTTGGTGACTTCAAATTTCCCGGATCCAGCCATCACACGCGACAACGGCGTGTCATATGCATTTGCAACGAACAACAGAGGGGCGGGAGGCGTACTCAGACATGTCCAAATTGCAACATCAACAGACGACAAGACTTGGACTCTTTTGACCCAGGATGCTCTCCCTGTCCTGGGAGCGTGGCAGACAGGCGCCCGGGTTTGGGCTCCCGACGTTGTCCGGGTGGCTGACGGCACCTTTGTGCTGTACTATACCGATGAGCCTATCTGGTCGCCAGCCCACCACTGCCTTGGTGTGGCCACATCGAGCAATGTTACTGGCCCCTACGTGCCCTCAGATCAACCATTGGCGTGTCCCGATGTCGACGCTGTCGGTGGAGCCATCGACCCGGATGGCTTCTTGGACACATGGACGAATAGGCGGTATGTGGTGTACAAGATTGACGGCAATAGCATTGGTCATGGCGGCAGCTGCAACAACGATGTGGCTCCTCTTGTGCCCACACCCATCATGCTTCAAGAAGTGGCAGCCGATGGAGTGAGCAAGATTGGTGAGCCCATCCAGATCCTGGACAGGAGTGAACTGGATGGCCCCCTGGTCGAAGCTCCTACACTCTACCGCAGCGATGAGGGAATCTACTTTCTTTTCTTTAGCTCCAACTGCTTCACTACGCCCCTCTACGACGTCTCGTACGCGACAGCCCTCAACATCACGGGGCCATATAGCAGGGCTGGCCGGCCGCTGCTCATCTCTGGCGACGGCCCAAACCTGGTTGGTCCAGGCGGACTGGACATCTTAGAGAATGGAAAGGTGGTCGTTTTCCACGGTCACCTGACTGTTCAAAATTCGCCTGACTCGAAGCTGGGAAAGCCAATCAAAAAGATCAGGAGCCCGCTTACTAGGGTCATGTATGCTGCTGCGCCCACTTTCTTGGGCAGACAGTGCTCTTTGGCAGGATGACGGACGGCAGGCTCGTCGAATCATGGATTGATCACTCATGAAGGATCCCTCCTGCCTTCAACCATAGCAATACAGGGTAAATTTAAAATCAGTTCCCTGTTGTCCCAGGGCGAGAAGTACAAGGCGAAGTGGCGGTGTACTAGTGACGTGCTCGCTCTGGGCCCTAACGCCCGAGATGGATTAATTCGATCTTGTCTCGTCAGCAAGCGGCTGATTAACTACAGTACACATGTAGATCTTGTCATCTCGTCAGCAAGCGGCTCTCGCTTGGACCCGATCCTTTGTTTTGGACTGTGATTTAAGCGGAAGCTTGATTGGTTGAAAAAGAGGATGATTGATTGTTTCCCAGTACAAAAAGATCACAGGAGGTACTCTTATGTGACTTACGTGACTCTTGGCATGTTTGCCTAGAGGTCCGAGGCCGGAAAAGAAAAGGTCACAGGGCGAAAAACTACTGTGCACGTGATGACCCTCATCGGTGTGGGCGGATCTGATTGGACCTGAATTCATCTCAATTTGGCCCTGTCAGAGTTCGGAATGTGGGCGGTACGCTAACCGCTTTGGGTCTGATAGATTGCCTTGCCACGTACACCTCCTCAGGCCGAGTCAAGAGATGAATGCACGGCGATCAGATGAAAAGGAGCGACACAGCTTTCGGGATGAGCTCTACATGGCCGGTAAGGGATGCCTGACCATCAAAGTCCCTGGACCGGGCGGCAGCGAGCCATGGCGCCAAGGGCGGCTCGGTTTGTTGAGAACAAAGGGCAAGTGATGACGCCGCCGCCTTACGCGGCTTCCAGTCGTACTGGCATCAAAAAGTACACAGCCTCCGTTTCCGCCGTTCCATCTAAATTGTCGTTCTTTTCCCCTCTCTGTCTTTCACTCCCTGCAACAATTCCTCGGTAATTTAATAACACTGTCCATTTCGAGCCACTTTTCGCCAAATACTTGAACCAAGGGTCTGCCCCACCGACACCAGACCTGCCTCTATCCCTCCATCCCTCCTTCCCTCCATCGCTGCTTCCGTCTCTCGGCTGGAATGAGGATGAAGGTCTTGGCAGTGGCCCCAGTGGTCTCACTGCTGATCCCCCCGCTGGTCAGTGCGATAGGCGTCGGTCCCAGGTCAGCATCGCCTCGGGCCATTGGTCTTGACATCCAGCGACGGACCATCAGCAAGCAGGAGGATATCCCGACCCGGGATAGAGCCCGCCTGCGTCGGAGGTCGAGCACAACAACGGTGGAGCAAGCGTTGGATAATGAGGTGTCGCTCTACTTTGCAAACCTGACTCTCGGCACTCCCGAACAGAGCCTACAACTGCACCTGGACACTGGCTCGTCCGATCTCTGGGTCAATTCGCCATCGTCTTCACTCTGTCAGTCCGAATCCTCGCCGTGTCAAGGAGGCACATACGACTCCTCGGCAAGCTCGACCTACCAGTTGGTAAATAACGAATTCAATATCAGTTATGTTGACGGCAGCGCTGCCACCGGCGACTACGTCTCGGACACTCTTGGCTTTGGGGGTGTCACGCTGACGGATTTCCAATTTGGAATCGGTTCTACCTCAACATCCAGCCAGGGCGTTCTCGGTATCGGCTATGAGATCAACGAGGTGCAGTTCAACCGTGCCGGCCTTTCGTCATACCCCAATCTGCCGGCCGCCCTGGTCAAGGCTGGCTACATCCAGTCAAATGCCTACAGTCTGTGGCTGAACGACCTGGACGCAAGCACCGGCACCATCCTCTTTGGTGGCGTCAACTCGGCCAAATACACTGGTGACCTGCTGACTGTGCCGGTTATCAAGACCTACGGCGACTACTACACGCTTTCGATAGCCCTGACAGCCGTCGGCATCAGCGGCAACGATATCTCTTCCAGCAGTCTTCCTCTGGCCGTGCTTCTTGATTCTGGCTCGACGCTGACCTATCTCCCCAACGACATCGCTGCCAGCATCTATGATCAAGTAAACGCCGTGTACGACTCGGGCTCTGGGGCAGCGTATGCACGATGCTCTCTTCAAGACTCTGACGGCTATCTTGAATTTGAATTCAGTGGCCAGAAGATCACAGTGCCGTACAACGAGCTGCTGATCGAAGTTTCCACCAGCAACGGACAGCAGCTGACGTTTAGGAATGGCGATGCCGCATGTTTGTTTGGCATCTCGCCTGCAGATGACAGTGTATCAGTGCTGGGCGACACTTTTCTGCGCAGTGCTTACGTGGTCTACGACCTGGCCAACAATGAGATCTCCCTGGCCCAGACAGTCTTCAACGCCACAGACGATGACATTCGCGAAATAACCAGCGGCACATCGGGAGTTCCGGGTGCAACAGCGGCCTCGAGCGCGGTGACCTCTGTGGTTGGAACTACGACGGGTGCAAGACTGGGCCAGGCAACTAGCACAGTCACAAGCTACATCGCCAACCCCACGAGCGCAGCACCTATCGATTCCAATTCCGCATCTTCCGCCGCCACGCTCGCCTTGGTGGCCGCTGTGGTTGCATTGACACTCTTGGGATGATGATGATTATGATCGATGTGAGCGAGCGGCAATGGCACTCGATGACATGAATGGACGATTACATTACGCGATCTGAGTTTTTCTCGCATTACGAATGATGAGCATAGCGGGCGACCGGGGTGGTCTGTTTTCTTTTGACATGCACTCATTGCGACGGCGACGGCGGCGGCGACGGCGAGGATTGATCGATCGATCCTACCTGTGTAAATCACCAAGTTCAAAAAAGCATAATAAAGCATAGAATGATAAAGGAAAGATTCCATTGTCTCCACTGTGGTGTATGTATATTGGTCTGTCTTGTTGTGTATTTCTTTACCTTGCTTCTTCCTACACTGAGGTAGGAGTAGAAGTAGAAGTAGCAAACTCGTTAATCCATGCCACCAACTTGTCAACCGCCGCCACAGGCACCGCATTGTAGTTACTCACACGAATGCCGCCAACGCTGCGGTGGCCCTTGAGCCCAAGCAGTCCTCGCGCTTCAGCACCCTTGACAAATGCAGCTTCGCGGTCAGCATCTCCCACAGTGGCAGCAGCACCAGTACCAGCACCAGCAGCAGGCAAAACGCGAAAACATAGATTCATGCGACTACGCACGGCGCGGTCGGGCAGGACATGGTAGACAGCCGGGTGAGCATCGAGGGCGGCGTAGATGGCGGCGGCCTTAGCAGCCGCCTCTTGCTGCTGGCCAGCAATGGAGCCGGCGAAGCGGTGGACGAGCGACTGCAGCACCAGGGTGGCGACGTAGAGGCTGAAGACGGGCAGGGTGTTGTAGAGCGAGTTGTTCTTGGCGATGGTGGCAAAGTCCAGCACGATCGGCGGCGTGATGTTGGGCAGCGACCCGGCCAGGGCGTGGACGAAGGTTGGCGGTGGGACGAGCGCGAGTAAGGACTTGCGCACGATTGCGACGGTGATGCCTGGGATTCCCAGGTTTTTCTGTGCGCCGGCCTGGAATGGGGGGGGGAGAGCAGGAGCAGGAGGAGCAGGCTTGGTTAGTAGAGAGGAGGAGGAGGAGGAGGAGGAGAAAAGAGAGGGAAAGAAAAAAAGAACGGAGGGGAACGTACAAATATAACACCATACTTCTTGACATCAACAGGCCGCGAGAGGAAATTGCTGCTCATATCCGCCACGACAACGGTCTCGTTGAACTCGTCGACGCCGCCCTCATTCCCCTCGAGCGCGGCAGGGAACGACGGGAATTCGACGCCGTCGACAGTCTCGTTGTCGCAGAAGTAGACAAACGCCGCGCGCCGCTTGGGCGTCGTGAGCTGGCCGGCCCAAACAGACTCGTCCTGCGGAATGGTCGTAAAGGCCTTGCCGTTGCCGTTGCCGTTGCCGTCCTTGCCGAACTTGCGCGTGTCCAGCGCAACATTCACGTACTTGCTGCCGATCAGCCGGCTTGCTTCCTGGCTGGCTTTGAGCGACCACGAGCCGGTGACGAGGTAGTCGACTTTGAGCTCGCTCTCGACCTCGCTGCGCACGCGCTCCAGCACCTTTGCATCGACAACAGCATCGCCTTCGCCGCCGCCTTCTCCCTGCTGGAGCTCACTCACAGCCCGTCGCCGTCGCCGCTCGACCCACGCCGACACCAGATTCTGCACGACGGCCGAGAACTCACCGCTGCCGCCGCCCTGCAGAAACAGGATCTCGTGCGTGTCCGTGGGGATGTCGAGCAGCTTGGTGAGCCCGTCCTTGGTGTCGGCAATGATCTTGTTGGCCGTGGGCGACCGGTGCGAGATCTCGGCCAATGAGAGGCCCGTGTTGTTGAAGTTGACAAGGGCGCTGGCACATTCTTGCAGCACCGCCGTCGGCAGGGGCGCGGGGCCGGCGCCAAAGTAGCTGACCTCTTCACGGGAGGGCATTGTTGTTGCAGGGAGATATGGGTGTGTGTGTGTGTGTGTGTGTGTGTGTGTGTGTGCTGGCTAGGTAGTAGTGGAATATACGTACGCCACAGTTATGTGTATTGTACGTGTACTATTTCCAGTCACAGTCATGACTCATGAGTCAATACACATTCGTTGGGTTTTTTTTCTCAGAGTTTACTATTAGTCATCCCAGCCAATTAGATCCAGGCCCAGTAGTCTGGTTTTAAGTAGTTTAGCGCCCCTTGCCTAGCCTTGGGGCTGATTTGTTCTTGGCATCAGTCTTGGCATCAGCTTTGGGAATAGTACACATACCGTTGTTCTGGATTGGCTTGGACTCGGTCAGGGCCGAGGCTAGAACACGTCCCGTCTGGGCGCAATCGAGGCAGCAGTATAAGGAGAAGGATGTCTCCTTCACACTCTACTGTCTCCATCTACACTCTACTGTCTCCATTCACACTCCACGTCAGGCACTTTTGCGACGTCTTTCCACTCCAGAAGACGAGACATGAGCTCCAAGCCCGCTATTGTATTTGTGCCCGGGGCATGGATCGGCCCAGATGAATTCAGACGTGTCGCTGATTCTCTCGAGGCCGCTGGCTACGAGGTCAAGGGCGTCGACCTTCCATCGGGCGGCTCAGTCCCAATCCACGACTTTGGCCCTGATGTGGAATTGATTCAAGCCACAGTCAGGGAATTCGCTGACCAGGGCAAGGACGTCCTGCTAGTTCTCCATTCATACGGGGGCGTCGTGGGCAGCGAAGCCGTCAAGGGCCTCGACAAGGCCACTCGTGAGAAGGAAGGGCTCAAGGGAGGTATATCACACCTCTACTTCTGCTCTGCCTTCATTATACCGGAAAATGTATCGATTAGCGAGGCCCTTGGCAATAAACCACTGCCCTGGTTCCAGCTGTCAGACGACCAGCTAACAGTCACCCCCAAAATCCCCCCCGAGATCGTTTACAGCGATGTGGAGGATCGATCAATCATCCCCAAGACTATACGACCACACAGCTACCGGACCTTCTTCTCCAAAGTCACATACGCCGGCTGGAAGTATGTCCCAAACACATTTCTTCTGTGCACAAAGGATGTCGCCATTCCTCTTGCAAAACAAAAGGCCATGGTCGATCAAGCTCGCAGTTTGGGCGCCGACTTCGAGACTGATGAGGTTGATGCCAACCACAATGCCTTTTTGAGCAAGCCCGAGGAAGTGGCCTTGTCGATCAGGAGGGCAGCGGGGGAGAAGAACATTTAGCTGGGAAGGCAAAGCGAGTTGACTGACGATCTATCAGAATACGCAGTACGGAGGCGCATAGGTACCTTTTATGAAATCCAATTTTAAGTTAACGCTAAAATGTTTAAGCTTTGCGGGAAATACGCTAGTGTCGCGTTAGTGTTAGTGGCACAGGCGTTAAGGAAAGTTTCACTGCATGTTCCCTCACCCTTCTTCGTTTGGCTTCAACTCCCTTCTTCGTTTGGCTTCAACTCCCCTCTTCGTTTGGCTTCAACTCCCCTCTTCGTTTGGCATCACTTCCCCATCTTCCGTTCCTTTTCTTGAGCTTCAGTCATGTACCGAAGCAGCAATACTCCTCCCCATCCCTCTTCATTCTTGCAGAAGAAAGACATTTATGGTCTCATAGGCAACGGTCCTCGTGGCACCTTGCAGCACCGTTGCGGCCTCTGCCTCAAATCAAAACCCCAACTATCTCGATGCACAGCCTGTCGTGTGGTGCGGTACTGCTCACGGGAGCACCAAGCAGAGCACTGGCAAGAACACAAATCGCTGTGTAAACTTGTCAAAAAGGCTCGCCGCAAGGCTGATACAGAAGACAGTCACTTTGAGTTTGTAGCTTTGCTCGGCGACCTGTGCACACTGGACGGGGTCACGCAGGCTGTTGACCATATGCAGGATCTGCTTCGGCGGCATCAAGACAGACCCTCGACACGGAACTATGGACCCACGCTGATGCTGCTGCTTGACCAGGACCAAGAGTGCTATGACTTGGTCAGGGCGTGGACGATGGACGTGCGGAACTTGGACTTGTACCCGCATGATCCCGACTGGGTCTCTCCTCCCACCATCCAACCCGGCGCCGATGTTCTGGAAGATGTCGCATACCTGGAGGAGAACGAGAAGCATTTCTGCCTCGTGGCCGCAGTCTTGCTGCTCAAGATGAAACTACTGGTTGACGTGATCAACATCGTCCGCGTTCGAAGAGTCGCTTCCATCATTGAACACGACAACTACCACCCCCTCGGCCACATTCCTCATGAGATATGGACACAGGTATGGAAACAGGTCGAGCTGCAGATTATCCGCAGCCCCCTAAGCCGGCAGTGGGTCACTCAACCGGACGCGTTGGTCAAGGGCGTGCTGGGCAAGCTTGAAGACCATGTTACCCGTCTCATTGGTGCTGTTCATCGCATGAACTCACTTTTCACATGTTGTCTCCTAGCACCCATTGATTTAATCGAGAACTACGCAATCTCGTATCAACAAAGATCAACATCCCAGATGCAGCTATATGTCATGCTGTGCTATTCCGCCTGGTGGAACCATGTCGGCGTCTTGGAGCTGCTTCAGTCGGCCAATTCCATCACCCTCGAGTGGGCCAAGCGTAACCCTGCGGACATGCTTGCAGAACTGATGAAGGACCCCGGTTTTGTCGCGGGCCGCGTTTTTAAGAGCAAGCAAGCGTTGATGCCGGCCTTGACTGGTGATCTCACTCCGTTATATTTTGACCTCGTGGTGGAGGACGCTACGAGTTTCACCAGGGTTCGTCCATCTAAAATGAAGAGGTCCGTGAAAAGCCAAGGGCGGTCTTTATGGTCCATGGCACCTGGGGGCATGCTGTCTCTCAGCTAAGCTGGCAATTGTCGGACTGGTCGCCTGAGGGTGATCTCAATGATTGTATGCAATCACAACCAGAAAATCAATTGACCCTGACCTGTTTGGACGTGACCAGGTAACATGATGACTGTCTGGAAAAGGGTTTTTTAGAGAGAGAAAAAAAGAAGAAATCGGGAGCACTAACAATCTTTCAGAGGCTAGCTAGAAACATTGAAAGCCTGGTATCAAGTCCAGGAAGACCTTGCAGAATTGCCCCAAAATTTTCCAAGAAACTAAACAATGACGGCCGTGAGAAAAAACAAGAGTCAATAACATGGAAAACTTTTCACCTGTTCCGTTTGCCAGGATTTCTCTGCCGTGGTCGGAAGAGAGCGAAACCAAGCTATCAGAAAGGAAAAGGACAGAAAACAAGTCGATCAAAACAAAGCCTTGTTAGCATCTTGCAACAGCTTGCGCTCGCCCTCAGTCATGTTTGGGCTGATTTCCCAACGCATGTTACCAAGACCCATGGCTTGCTTGCCCTCTGGGCTCAGGGTGTTCCAGTCAAAGGCACCGTTGAAACCAAGCTCACCATCACCTCCAGCGCCGGGGAAGTCGGGCGGCGGGCTGTATCGCAGAGCAGAGAGCCTCTGCTTTTGCAAAAACTCAAAGTTGCTTCGTGTGACGGCGCATGCAGGGATATACATGACACTTGAGTCTGACACGCCTCGGTGCTCCTTGTCGACGGCATGAATGGCGTCGCAGTGCCAGGCAACATAGTCTCCAGGCTCGACCTTGGGGATATTGATCATTGTCTTGTCCAGCTCAAGATGGGGGTGAGTATCGGTATTGTATTCCTGTGCAGCGCCCAATACACTGTTTGGGAAGGAGTTGTCGAGATTGAACTCATTGGTGGTTGGGTCGAAGAAAGGCCGCAAGATGAGGTAGGCAGTTGCTTCCTTCAACAACGGGCACACCTTGAGCGTACCCTCCCCAGGTCCAGTGGAGGACATGGACAACCAGCCCTGGAAGAGTCTGAACATGCTGCAAGCTCCGCCGCCGTTGTACATGTCCATGGTCGCGGCTATGCGGTGTCGTGCATCAAAGGGGTCGTACTCTTCCCACTTGCCTTGCAGGATCTTGGAGTAGACACGGCTATACTCTTGATCCTCCCATCGTTCCACGCTGCCGCCGTCTGTATGCGGGCCCAGGGCAAACTTGCCGTCTCCTGGTCTTCGGATCCTGAACCGGTCTGCATAGGTGAGGGGATAGGTAGTGCTGAACTCAGATGCAGGATCTGACGAGTGCCATAGGCGGGCCAGAAAGGTTTGGGTGGTTAGCAAGTGAGGGTGAGAGCGGGCCTTGACTTGAGACGGCGTCCAGTAGAGTTCATACACAGCCGGGTCATCAGCAGGGAAGGCCCTGACTTTGGACTGGTTGGCCTTGATGTAGTCCTGCACCTCCGCCTTGAGATCAAGAGCGTGCTGGGCGGGCATGACATTGCGAACGATGGCAAGGCCTCGATGCTTGATGGCGGCGAGGTCATCAGGGCTGACTTGTCCTTGTGCTACCTCGTTGTAGTCAATACTGGGGATGAGGGAGTTGTTCTTGTCCTGGATCTGATCAATCTGCTGGCGTAGGACTGAGAGCAGTCTGTGCCACGATGCTTTGACCGCGTCTTCGTTGCCGCTGATGAGTCGTTTCTTCACATCACTGAAGCGAGCAGGAAGTGGTTCATGGGCCTTGCCACTAAGAGAGAGGAAGACCGAGGATATGTCGCCGGCCTCTTTGGTGAGGGTGGAGGCAGCACGCTGCATGGGCTTGACGATCCTAGTTGCCATCTTGCTCGAATAGAATAGAATGGATATGCTGAGAGCTCTGTCGACTTGGGCTGAGATTGCGGGTTGTTTTATACCATTCGATTCCGACTGACTCTGGCGGGAAGACTGCCATTTTGGGCGCAGTGTCTTGGCCCGGAAAGCGTTCTAATCCGGCAGGAGCGAGGGAGACAGGACAGACCTATGGGGGGGAAGCAGTTGCGTAAGTCAATGTCCTGCGCCTGCCTACTTGCTGTGCCCAGCAGAGATCTGAGATGTATGCAAACCATGGCAGGTGCGAGTCAGTTGGCACGTGAGCAGTAGAGGGGTAAGTGCCGGTGGCCATCTGTTCAAGCACTGGCCGAGAGAGTACTCAGTAGACAAGGAGCAAATTCTCACACAGATAAGGTAGGTATGGTGATGACAGTGATGACGGTGATGACGGTGATGACGGTGATGACGGTGATGACGGTGATGATGGTGATGATGGTGATAATAGGTTGGCGCAAGACCTCCTCAACTGAAAGCAGCGACGTTGGGTCAGTTCCGCTGGTAAGCGCGGATATAAGCGCGGATATAATCTCCGGTGACATGCGACAAACAAGACACCGCAGCCGAAATTTCAGGCGACAAATCCGCCCTTGGTACTCATCACGCCATTCCACACACACACACACACACACACACATCGCACACACATCGCCCTCCTGCGGCCCTCTCGCTCGACGTGAGATGCACTGAGTCACTGCTGAGAACAGCACCAGCGTCTGCAGCGCCCCTCGCCACAATGGCCCCCGGCACCCCTGTCGCCTCCGGCCCTCCCAGCAGACCACCGTCTCGGGCTCGACGGCGGCCGCTTCCGACTCCAACAAAGGGCAAGCGCGAGCCGGTCGGCACCGTGGGCAATGCCTCGTGGATCTCGTCGGTCGTCAATCTGCTCAATACCATCGTCGGCGCCGGCGTGCTGGCAATGCCGCTGGCCATGGCGCACATGGGCATCGTCCTCGGCGTCTTCGTCCTCCTCTGGGCCGGACTGACCGCTGGTTTCGGTCTATATCTGCAGACGCGGTGCGCCAGATACCTGGAGCGCGGCTCGTCCAGCTTTTTTGCGCTGTCGCAAATCACATATCCCAACGCCGCCATCATCTTCGACGCCGCCATTGCCATCAAGTGCTTCGGCGTCGGCGTTTCCTATCTGATTATCATCGGCGACCTGATGCCCGGCGTTGTCCTTGGCTTTGCGCCTGCCGAGGGGCTCCAGCCTTTCCTGACCGATCGCCACTTCTGGGTCACGGCCTTTATGCTGGTTGTCATCCCGCTGTCGTATCTCCGCCGCCTGGACTCGCTCAAGTACACCTCAGTCATTGCACTCATCTCGATTGGCTACCTGGTCATCCTGGTCGTCTACCACTTTTCTGCCCATGACACGCTCCCCTCGGGCCACTATCAGACACCGCTCCGGATCTTCACCTGGGCCGGTCCGGTGGCCGCGCTGTCCTCCTTCCCGGTCATTGTGTTCGGCTACACCTGTCACCAGAACATGTTCTCCATCCTCAACGAGATCAGCAACAACTCGCCCTTCCGCACGACTTCTGTTGTTGTGGCGTCTATCGGCACTGCGGCCGCAATCTACCTCGTGGTCGCCATCACCGGCTACCTGTCGTTCGGCAACGAAGTCGGCGGCAACATCATCGCTGAATACAAGCCCTCGGCCTCGGCCACCATCGGCCGTGCCGCTCTCGTGGTGCTGGTAATGTTCTCCTACCCGTTGCAAGCACACCCCTGCCGCGCCTCCATCGATGCCATGCTCAAATGGCGGCCGTCGAGATCACTCAAGGACAAACTGCTCTCTTCCTCCCCGCTCGGCTCCTCCTCGCCGCGCAGTCTGCACGACTCCGGCTCCCCACCCCGCGATGTGCCCCTCCTGGCGGGTAAGAAACGCCCGAGCGAAATGTCCGAGGTCCGCTTCGCCGCCATCACCACGACGATCATCGTGCTATCCTACATTGTCGCCATGACTGTCTCCTCGCTCGAGGCCGTGCTCGCCTACGTCGGCAGCACCGGCAGCACGGCCATCTCCTTCATTCTGCCCGGTCTCTTCTACTACAAGATCTCCGCGCCCGACAACCCGCTGCACCAAAGATTGCTCAAGGAAGAAGACGACTACGAGTATGACTCTGACGACTCTGACGACGCTGACGGCCGCCGCTATGCCACTGATACCGAATCCTCCCGTCCAATCACCGATAACAACAACAACAACCACCACCACGATCCCGACCAGGCCAACGAAGGCCTCCTCGCCAACTCGGGCTTCCTCAGCCTCTCCGGCCGCAGCGCCCGAAGCCTGCTAAGACGCACCCGTCACATCCGCCGTCGTCTGCTGCGCCGCCTCGCCCTCGCCCTGTCCATCTACGGCATCGTCGTCATGATCACATGTCTCACCATGAATACCTTTTTCATTGCCGCCCATTGAACGGAGCAAAAGTCAAAAGTCAAAAACCACGAGAGAGAGAGCGAGAAGAGAGAAAGATGGAGAGAAGAGAAGGAAATGAAAGAAAGAACCTTACCTAACCATCCCCAGTTGATATGCTGACTATCTATTTCTATCATTGCTGCTGTTACTTTTTGTTGATTCCCCTTGATGAATATTCTTCCTTGGTTTTTTTTCCTTTCTTTTTGGTTATGTATGCATGGTGTTGGGTTGATGTGTGCTGTCTGTCTGTCTGTCTGTGCCTGGGATTATATACCCTGGAGTTTCCATGTATGTAGAGAAAGTAGAGAAAGAAAAAAATTGGAATGCTATGGATGCTATGCTATGCTATGGTCAAAACCAGGGGAGGGGGGGGGGACATTGTGCATATCAGGGGTGTTTTTGCATAACCAAAATGGAATCAGATTCAGTTCATCTATCAATATTATTATAATAGTTACATTTTGGGACTGAAAACAAGAAGAAGATGCAAAAGAACTGATCATCTCATCGCTGGTAACTCCTTAACCTCAAGTTCCCAAAATCAAAAAAAAGAGATCCAAAACCCATTGACCAGCTCTATGCATCTGTTAAACATTGCCATCGCCCTTGATCGGTAGTGGCGTCTTTCCATTCACTTTCGGGTGCGCATCTCCATCTTCATCTTCCTCCTCACTGATCAGTCCTTCCAGCTCAAACTCCTCTGCATCTCTCACCTGCTGGCTGTCTGTGACTCTATGCCTGGGCAGTCGCGGGACGCCATTCGGAACGTGGGCTGGAGGCGCCGCCTCTCCGTCGCGATATGGCGCCGCTTGGCTCAGCACACTGGCCTTTCTGGCGTGCCAGCCCGAGCCAGTTCTAGGGCCCAATTCCGGTCGCACCGTCGTCGACAGTAATCGTGACTGGCGTCTCGTGTCAGCCTCACCCGATGGCACAGCACCGGTGCCCGACGGGCCGCCGTATCTAGCAGCGGCAACGCCATTGGTTTCGTCGTCCGGCCATGCGTATGAAGCATAGAGGCCAAGGAGGACATTGACAAAGAGGTAGAGAAGGAAGGCGATGGAGAAGAGGATGAGGACGTAGGACACGTGTGTGACCTCATTTTGGGCCAGGATCTGCATCTGCTCTTCCGTCGCCGACATGAAGAGAAAGCCCGAGGCGTAGAGCAGCTTCAGAGGGAAAGTCAGCGAGTTGTTTTGGTCAAAGAATGGTAAAGTGACCTTGGGACCAACTTACAAATGGGGGAAGATGCTGGAATGAGCTCGGCTCACTGCCGCCTCTGCTGTCTTTCAGAAGGAAGCAAATCTCAACAATACGCGCACCGCCAGCTCCCATCAGCGTATAACCAAAGATTGTATGCACCATGGCAGAGATGGGCAGCGATTGGGGGTGAGCTGACATGCCCCAGCCAGTCAGGAAGATGACGAGGCCGGGCAGGATGTTCCTTCTCGGCGACCCCTTGCGTGAGCGTGAGAGCCAGATACCGAGCAAACCGGCACACCACCACACTATGCCCATGCTGGTATGCTGCAGATCATTCTTGACCCACGGCCCACCCCAGCGGTGCTCGGTGAAGGTGTTGACGCATCCCCACACCGCAATCACACAGCTGTCGAAGAACTCCTGAGAGCGGCCGCTCCGTCGAAGCCACGCTTGGCCAACGAGCAAGAGAATGGTCATGACAATGCCATAGGCGATGAACGCCGAGCCCATGATAAAGTGCGCCAGGCATTGGCCGGTGTGGTCACCTCGGCAGAAGCCCAGGGCAACAATGCCGCCAAATACCATCTGAGTCCAGGCCACGATGGGCATCAGCTTGCCGACCCACGAGTGCACAAGCACAACGGTTCGCCGTCCAAACCGGCCACTCTTGCTGCCGAAGATCCGACCAATGACTCCCTTCTTCTCTTCCAGGTGCAGCTTCAGCCCAATGCCAATGGCAACCTGCACAATCGTCATCAGCACTAGACTGTCGGCAAACGACGCGTGGATGTTGGGGTGTCTAAACTGCCGGCCCTTGTGCTTATGGCCGAGGAAGTAGGCAGGAACAGCAACGACCGTGGCCACGATCTGGACGGGGACATGCCACCGCGAATGGGCCAGGCCGAGCACCATGCCGGTGGGGAACAGGAGCCCATAGGCAAGGACCATCAGCAGGATGTGAGCCCATAGCCTGGAATCCAGTGGGTCGGGCGAGACGGCAGCGTCTTCGGGGATCTTGTCGGTATGGCCGCCGTGCGCGAGAGATGGACGGACGATCAGGGCCAGGAGGAGAATGGCGGAAGAGATGAAGCCCGAAGGCCGTGTGAGAAGCGAAGGCATGGCAGTCGAGGCGGCGGTGGCGGTGGTGGTGGTGGGCGGGCGGACAATGAGCAGGGTCAGGAGACGATCAGGTGAGGCGGTGCCGGTGCCACAAGAAACTTGGCTGAGGCGGACCAAGACACGAACACCCCCAATTCAATGGATGCTTGCAGCCGGTTACTGCTAGACTCCGATTGCTCGCACTTATGGCATTTGCTCGTCGTTGAGGGGCGTCGAGGACACCGCGCGGACACTTCGGCAGGAGCAGTCTAATTGAGCGAATCTGGGCAGGCGCAAGTGTGTCAAACTATAGCTATTGGCGCGCTCTGATTGGCCAGATTCTCAACGGCCACTATCATTGGTCGGAAATAGAAACTCAAGAACTTGCTCTCCTTTGTTCTCTCTCTCTCTCTCTTTTGCTGGACAGGAAAAAATTCTATCAGCACGAAAAGACCACGATAGCATCTTGTCGGTCCAAGAAGCGAAGCCAGGTTGCGCTGGTTTCAAAAACAAGTCATTCTGAACCCATTCATCCCCCAGTCGAGCACTGTGTTGCTTGGATTGACTTCAGCCCATCAATATTATTCATCAGTATTCTAACATGTCCTCCCCCAAGAATTCAATCCAAACCAAAGAGTTACACATTAGTTAGTTTTCCCCGTGACAGCCCCGTCAGCGACGCCGTTGCTGGGATCGTAACCACCACCATTGGCAGGGTCATAGTTGGGCGTGCCCGGAACTTCTCCCGCGAGCTCCTCAAGCGTCTTGCGCTTGGTCTCGGGGATCAGCAGTGAGGTAAAGAAACCACACAGCATGAAGAGGGCAAAGATCTGCATGATGTGGTTGAGCCATGGAGCCGGGTTCGACGCGGTGACATTGCCCTTTGTTCGGAGCGGGCCGAACACAGTCTGAGCAATGATGGCTCCGACCTTGCCAGACGCGGCTGAGATACCGTGCGACGTGGACCGGTAACGAGTGGGGAAGCACTCTCCGGGAACAATAAAGGTGGTTGCATTGGGTCCAAAATTGAAGAAGAGCTGGCAAAGCACGTATAGGGCCAGGAGACCACCCTCACTGAGCTTGTGGTATGCGAAGCCAATGACGATGAAGAAGACGGTCAGCAGAGCGAAGCCCATGAGCTGAATGGGCTTGCGGCCTAATGTGTCGACGGTGGCCACGGTGATCCAATAGCCTGGGATCGAGCCGGCACAGACCAGGATCAAGTTGCCAATCGCAGACCGACGGAAGATCTGGTAGACGTCGTCTCCGTGGGCGAAGCCGATGGTCTGGAGAATGATCGAGTTGTTGAGACCAAGACCATACTAGAGCATTGTCAGCAAGCAGCTCATTTGATCCCGACTTTTGGGACAGTCAACTTACAAAGGCGACGTCGAGGAAAAACCAAGAGCCAGCAGTGCCGAGCAGAATCTTGCCATATTTCCATTGGCCATAGTGGCGCCAGAAGTCGCCCCAGGAAGCCTTGGGAGTCCCCAGGCGTTGTCGGGAATCCTGGAGGGCGGCAGCCCGAGTGACTTCATCGGGGTTACCCTCTCGCAGACCGCTCTTGTAAGCCTCGACATCGGCGACAGCCTTCTCAGAGTCGCGAGCAACGTCAAAGGTGTATCGAGGAGTCTCAGGAATGGTCAGACGGAAGTAAAGAGCGACACAGCCCGGCACGGCACCGAAACCAATGATGACACGCCACATCTTGTCAACCGCAAGCTGGCACACACTCGTGCATTCGGATGCAGTCGAGGCGGTCTGGAGAGACTGCTTGAAGCCGACAGCACAGATGAGGGCGATGATGGCGGCCACAAACTGGCCAATGCCCTGCATGGCAAACACGGCACCCATCATGGCACCTCTCCATTTTGTTGTGGCGAACTCAGATGTGATGACTGTGGCCCAGTCAGATCAAATGAAGCAAAATCATCGGTGGGTGTGGTGAAACTCACTGGAAGACAGAGGATAGTCACCGCCAATGCCAATGCCCATCAGCACGCGCCAGAAGATGATGACACCAACAATGGAGATACCGGGCGAGTCAGAGGCCAGAGCCTGGGCGAGGGTTGCGAAGATGATGAGGATCAGCTCGAGGCCGTACATGCGCTTGCGACCAACAACATCGGCCAACCAGCCGAAGCCGACCTGACCGATGACGGTACCACCAGAAGTTGCAACCTTGATGGCAGTGTCGGCGCTTGAGGGGATCGAGCCCTTGTTGGTATCCTGCCAGTACACTATGCCCAGCATGGAGGTGACGAAGTTGATGGCGAAGATATCGTATGCATCAGTGAAGAAACCAATGCCAGCCACGGCGATGGCTCGAACGTGGTACCTGTATTGCCACATGTTAGACCAGCTACTTTGTTTCCGAGCCGACGACGAGCAGTGCACAAAACACGCTCTGGCTCAAACATTTCCTCCGGTCGCAGAGACACTCACCAGCCGAAAGGAGCCTTGTCGATCTCGGCGAGCGCCAGTCGTCGCCTCTCATTGGGATCCTGGATATGGGCGAAATCGTTGTGGAAGTTGTGGAAGGCAGCGTTGCCGCCGCTCGTTTTCGTGGCCATGGCGGTGGTGTTGTTTGTTGGGGA
The DNA here is from genome assembly GCA_003709825.1 of Chaetothyriales sp. CBS 135597. NCBI lineage: Eukaryota > Fungi > Ascomycota > Eurotiomycetes > Chaetothyriales > Chaetothyriales sp. CBS 135597. The sequence goes on along the minus strand of QQXN01000003.1, from coordinate 762,639 downwards.
TTGTTTTGTTTTGGGCTTCCGCCTGAGCAAGCCTGTGGACAGGCAGCAATAACCAACAACTGCTGGCTGGCGTAGGATGGAGGTTTGTTTAAGTCCAAGGTGCCAAGGAAATACCAAGGAGCTTAGGACACGGGAAGAGGAGGAAGGGGGACCGACCAAAACGCTTGTCTGTGCACCAGGTTATATCTAAACACCCTTGTTCAGCATGTCACAGGGCCCTGTCTGGACGAGGACGCCAAATTAAGAAAGGATGTGTGGGTTTGGATGCCACTTTGCCAGTTTCCACCCCCAAACCACGTTTTTCCTCCCTCGCCGCGCCCCCCCCCCAGCCGGTCGATCTGCCAGGTCTGTCTGGTCTGTCTAGTCTGAGTCTGGTCTGCCTGAGCAAACTCACCCGACTCAGCATGGGCAGTGCACCCCGTTTCTACAGTATCTCTATTCTTTTCCACCCAATGATCGACCCATCAACCGTCACGCCCATTTCAACCCAGTCAGCGCCGCCCCCCCCCCTCCCCGTACATAGTGGGGCACCCTTTTCAGTCAGTAGTGGACTGGAACAACGTACCGCGTACCAGCAGTATGCCTTGCCTTGCCTTGCCAGATTACTGCAGAAAGCATTAACCCGTGCCCGCCTACCACTACCACCACCACTACTACTCCCACCACTACCACCACCACTTCCCCCTCTCTCTGCATCTATCTACCCAATCAATCGAAAGTGGGGTCTCCTCTCTATTTTTTTCCCTCAATCTTCTTCACTCTTCAAATTCCCTCAGTCTAGAAGGCCTTTTTTCTTTGTACGTACTTTGTTTTTTTCTTTCCCCCCCCCAGCCCAAGTGGAGCGTGTGCGGGTTGTTTTTGCTGCTGTCATCATTGTCATCGTCATCGTTGGCGGCGGCGTCGTCGTCGTCGTACACGTATACAGACAGTAGCAAAATACTACATTGTCTTAAGTGCCGGCGGGGCCGTGTGTGTTCGAGTCATCATGCTCCGGAAAAAGAAAAGAAAAAAAAAATTCCTTTCTCTCTCCCTCTCTCTCTCTCCCTCTCTCTCTCTCTCGCGTCTCTGTCAGTCAGTCAGTCTGCCCTACACATGAGCTGCTCCACGCTCCACGGCAAGAAAGGAGACTAGGACTTAGCGTGTCAGAGCCCGCGTGGTGGCACTTCCTGTTCAAGGTAAGCCAATTTCCCTTGCCTTAACGACGAAGCAAAAAAAATCCTCCCACGCTACAATGCAACACCTATACTGTTTAAGAGTTGAGGTTGCAAACGAAAAACGTGGGAGCATCAGAGCTGCTGATTGGCCCGCAAGGGAACACCAGATCAGCGAAGCAATGCCAAGACCGCCAAGCCTCCGCTAATGCGCGGTTGCCAACGCGCTTGTCATTTCGGCTTTTCGGCTTTTCGGCTTTTCGTAAGCGGGAAAAGAAAAGCGCTTGACAAACAAAGCTCCGCTCATACGCGTCTGCCTTGGTCTAATTTCTATCAGAATCCTACCTGCAAACGTTTTTTGAGTTCAGGGCAATTAGTCGCAAGCTGACGAGAAGTCCCCGCCGGGCCACACCACCACCATCAGGATATGCATGCTTGTTTAGGTTCCGCTGCGGAAAATAAGGTGCGGCAATCCCGTTCTTGGCATCCTTCCGTTCTTCTCCATGTACCAACCAGACTCTTCAAGTCGCCTCACATCCGTCTGATCGGTTGTTGTACATCTTCACTCTCAGTCATTTCTGACGGCAGCCATGGCATTGTCTCAATGCGTTGAGATCTTGCCATTGGCCGTCGGAGCCTGAGCCTGAGCCTGAGCCCGGGCTGCCCTCAGAGCACCACTCAGCCCAAACTGAGTCTTGACGCCCTCAATTCTGTGTGTGCTGTTGATGTTCTTGACCAAGGTGATCTGGTAGCAGGTGGCACTGCCCTGGCGCGAAATGATGGTTGAATAAGCCAGGAAATATTCCCAGATTCGATACCATCGCACACCGTACTTGGCCTGCACCTTCTCCTTGTTGGCGATCCAGTTCCTATACCATCTCCAGATCGTTGCTGAATAGTGGACGCCAATAGTATCGATTGCCTTGACCTCGAATCCGGCACCCTCGAGCTTGTCGACGAAGAAGCCCAAAGGAGTGGACGCATCGGCTCCGGGGAAGATGTACTTGTTCATGAAAAGACCCCAGATCAGATCCTCGTACTGCCATGACTTGCGGAGGCCGGCAATCTGCAGGAAGAAAACACCGTCGTCATCCAACATGTCATAAACTTGCGAAAGGAAAGTACCAAAGTACCGGACACCAACGTGCTCTGCCATCTCAAGACAGGTGATCTTGTTCCAGCGACCTTCGGGCACCGGGATGTCACGATAATCCATGCATAGGATCCTGCTCTGGCTATCATCCACACCTGCTTTACGGAGGCCGTTGTTGCCCCATGCAGTCTGATTGCGGCCAAGAGTGACACCGGTAACCTGGGCACCGTAGTTGACAGACGCAAACCTGGCCAGCGTGCCCCAGCCACAACCAATGTCGAGCAGCCTCTCGCCCTTCTGCAGGTCGATCTTCTCGCAGACAATTGCCAGCTTGTTGTCCTGCAGCTGCTCCAAGCTCTCCTCGCGGTTGACGTCAGAAATAATGCCCGAGGTGTAGATCATGCGCGGGCCCAAAAACCAGCTGTAGAAGTCATCACCGCGGTCATAATGATCACGGACCTGTTCCTCGTCCTGTGATCGCGTGTGCATGATAACTTCGGGAATCATGCCAGTGAAGAAGAACTTGAACAGGCTCAGCGTGAACCTGAAGCTGGCCCAGTCATGCCTGTACTCCAGCACATCGAGGCAGTCGCCCTTGATATCAACCTTCTCATCAAAATACATCTCATGAAAGGTCTCCATCGGAATTTTGTTTTTGCCATAGTATCTGTGTTTATCCTTCTCTTCTCGGAATGACAGATAGGCCTCCACAGGACGGCCGGGATACTTGGCCTTCTCATTGATGCGGGGCGAGATGGACGAGGCAATGAACCAAAACGACACCAGGACAACGATGCTGGTGAAGGGCGCCAGGAAGAGCGTGGTCCAGAAGCCACCGTGGAGCTGGCGTGCAATATACCAGGGCACAAAGCCTAGGAGTGCGAAGAGGAGGTAGTTGTTGAAGGATTCACCGCCCGCAGCATCTGCTGGAACAGGGCCATTTTTTATCGTTGGGAACTGTGCAGCCTGTTAGTCAAGAAGTACACGCCAGATGGCTAAAGGAGGTGAATACTGAAGTAGTCCGCACGCCATAATCAGCGTTAGCCGGCGGCGGGGGAGGTGCAGCGGGGGTCTCGATAAATTCATAGTCCTCAGTGGACTCTGAGTGTATTTTAGCCATGATGAGAGAAAGGTAGGAGGAGGGTGTAGAGCAGGAAGGACACCTTTCATAGTCTCGCAAGTGTCGGAGCTTCTGGAGATCCCGCCAAGAAATATCAGGCCCCTGTCGTTCCTGACATAACTTTATTTCTATACCATCCAATCAGAGAGTCCTATAGCGTTTGACTCCACACTCAATATGTGCATGTGCCTTCCTCACGTTTCCTCACCATCACTTGGTGACTTGAGTTGCAGTCAGATATAACAAATATAACTACTGGCTTGCAGCTGGTCTAAATGCTTGACAGAGATTGGCGACAGAAGGGTCAAGCATCACGTCGAAGTCTTCAGTGGTACTCCATGGTTTGGACCACAAACCCTTGTCATCGCGGATGCAAAATGCAATCTATTCGGTCAACAGGACCAGTTGGGTTTGCTCTTCGGTGTCATTGATGTTTGATATCACAGGCTATAATCATTCACCCATGGGTCCGCGAGCAGCTCCATGGCCGTCGACCGACTTTCCGGCTCCCATTGCAATACACGGCCGAGGAACTGCAGAAATTGCGCGTGCTTTCGCACAGTGCAAATCTCTTTGAGGACCCTTGATTCCAATGAGCGCTCTTGCACATTCAGGTTGAATCCCGTTATAAGGTGTCCTGTATAAAGAAGAGAAGAATCAGCGTTTCGCTTCCAAAGGGCGCATCATGCCACCTAGAACTCGCTTGCTTACTGACCATCATGGTCAAAGTACTTCCAGCTTGTCTCACTTCTTCGCAGAAACTCGAGCGGCGGTGGTCCAAGACAGGCAACCATCTCAGAGATGTGATATTTGTTGGACAGCTTGTTTGTGGCTGGGTCGTAGGCACCGAAAAGATGCTTGTCGTTCAGCATATCCCAAACCTATGGGAGAAGGCATCGCAAATTAACTTGATTCCTCTTCGAAACAAACAGGTAGGTGAAAGATTAGGGGCACACTTACCGCGGTCCCAAGATTCCATATATCTGCACTGAACGTCCAATCCAAATTCAGGAGCACTTCGGGTGCTCGGTAAATCTCTGGCTGGATATCATCATCGGCAGTTCCGCCCTCTATTCGAGCATGACCAAGGTCGCACAAGACCGGAAGGCCAATCGACTTGGGCTTTCCCAGAGCCCTGGACGTATAAACTATCCGGCCGTCTGGGTAGGCATTCTGATGGCTTGGCCTGGCTATTTCTTCTCGCTCGAATTCCTCCAAGACCGATTCGTCACCATCCAGGCCCAACATTATATTACCGGCCTTGATATCTGTGACTGTCGGTTAGCTCGATCTTAAAACTTCTTTAGGGCTGTACAAACCGGTGTGCACTAGTCGGCAATCTCGATGGAGGTAGTCCAGGGCACGAAGCAGGTAGAACAGCATTGGTCGCACTATCTCTTCTGGAAGTCTCTGTTCACTACTCTGGTACTGAAAACTGTGTACACTCTGCCACAAAGGTTGGTGGATGAGGCAGTCGTGCCTACCATCGGGACCTTGGATGTCAAAAGTGTCCAGGCATGATCGGACGCTGTTTCGGCCAGGGTGATCTGATTCAATCGTGCTGAGATATCTGTAAATGTCCACCTCGTGATGCACTGCGGTGTCTGAGCTCCTGACATAGACTTTGACCGTAACATATTTTTGTCTCCTGAATTTGATCAGTAGTTATATTCATCATATCTTGCATGCTTTGGGTGTTTACTCAAGGTCGCGCGCCAGCCACACCGTGGAAGTTACCCCGTACCCCAGCTTGCCGACGATTTTGTACCTTGTCTTCAAAGTCTCACCAATGCGGATGGGGTAGAAATCAGAGGGGTTGTAGTATGGAAGAGTCTCTTCTTCAATCTTTCCATTGTTATTTTCGAGGCTGGGGGTCATAGTCCAAGTCGAATATCCGCTCCTTGAAGATGACAAACAACGGTGCAACCCAAATGATGTAGCTCTAGAAGCAATGTTCCGCCATTGGAAGATGTGGCGCTGCAACATAGTGATATAGTGACTGGAGATGTTTGGGCTGCCAATACCTTCAAAGGATCTCTCTTGATTCTTCCATACTTGGTTTGGAACAGGCGCTAGTCCAAACTTGTACAAGAGGCGGCGCGCTAATCTCAGCTTCTACGAAGTAAGCGCTAAATTGACACGCTAGTGAAATGCGCCAGTCGCATTCACACCACATACCCCTATAACCTGCTGAAACCTTTGGTGCCTATTAAAAGTCTCAACAGACAACGATCTCATTCGTGAGCTGAGGCTTGACTGGCTCTGGCGGTTAGGCTTGGATGAGGATTTGCCCACAATAACCTCATGCCCAGGCATCCTACTTGCGCGGCACTGGTCTGAAATCCAACGTACTACATGCAAAATCATGGAAGAGTTTCAGAGCAAATGAATTCATCACCCAGCCGGGAATATGTTTGGTCTCTTGAGTGTTCATCTTCACCCATTCCCAGTGGAGACTTTCTTATTCCAGATGTCAACCAAATCAAACCCTTTAAATTGGCGATCACAGCACGAGGCTGCGACCTTCAAGTTTGAGCCCAAGAGGTGACGAGCTCTGCCCAACCAGACGGCCAGGCCAGGCCAGGTCGATTTAGAGGCCAGGGCAGATGCCCATCACATATATCTGAGCCTTCACAACTTGGTTTCATCCCCAAAACTTCATCAGCCATCTTCCCTCAGTCAGCACCTCCAAACACCGAAAGCCCACCAAGATGAATCGCACACCTGCACGACTCATCCAGTGGATTGGACCAGATAAATTAGAAAACATTGCAAGTGCTGCATTCCGAGGTGGGGTCAAACAGTTCGGCGAGACTCAGGAACAAAAGGTTGTATCATCGTCCCTCTTTCCCACTGTTTCTTTATTGGGGTTGAGATATCCAGATTTGCTAACTTTGTTTACTAGGACCCGAGAATCAAACTTGCGAAGATCAAGTACATCAACCATCTTGTCTGTAACGAACTGGACATTTGTCACTGACAGACTGATCAGGGGAGTTCTTCCACACAAGCCAGTAACCGACCCAACTGAAAAGCAACTTGTGATTTCCGTCCAATTCTTCGATGCCAATAACAAGCGGCTCGCGACCGGACATGCCCGTTCTGATGGGTCGGGAACCATAAGGTACAAACGTGGCGAGGAACCTTAGCTCTTGCATTGGGCAGGGTCATGGGCACCCATATCTCCCCGAATTCAGCGTGCCTGACTCTCCATTACTTGATTTGTGGTCAAAATCATGGCAATACACGGACAAAGCTTCTAGGAGGGTCACTGGGGCTTGAGAGGGCAAAAGATTGGAACTGAGAAAACGAGAGATGATGGCGAAGGCATTTGGAGAATTCTGGCTGATAAGAGAAGGATGGCGGTGGAGAAGACTCGAGAGACGAAGTTGAACAAGAGTTCGGATGTTAGTCAATGTCAACAGTTGGTACTGAAGATTGGACCAAGTGGGTGCACCATGGAGCGACTTGGCATGTTTGTCTTCTGTTGTAGTAGTAGTCAGCAATCACGTGTACAACTGATCTAGTTCCTTCCACCAGCCTCGCCACCATTAGGCTGCACCTTTCACGCATTCATGAACCACTGTCGTTGTTCGTAGCCCCGCCCATCTCCCCATCTGCCTAGCCAGGCCATCGAGAGCACCATGGCAACCACACACAAGTACCAACCGGCCCCTCAGCGTGATTCCTTCGAAGAGCAGCAGCAGTACACCCAAGCCCCTCCCTCGTACCCAGACGTCCCCGCCGCCTCGCGTGCTGTGCTCGGAGGCTACGGCACTCCCCTCAGGGAAGAGGATGACAATGTGCCAGATGATTTCAAGGTATGCAGCCCAAAAGACGAAGAGGAATCTCAAGAAGAAGAAGAAGAAGACACACGCTGACAACCATGGCTCAGTTCGGCGGATCTGTTGCAGAGGCCTCGCTCGACATTCGCATGCAATTCATCCGCAAGGTGTACACCATCCTGACCTTCCAGGTCCTTCTCACCACCGGGCTGTCGGCTCTGTCCTTCTTCTCGCCCGGATATCGACAATGGATCCAGGCCAATTCTTGGATGATGTGGATTTCGCTCTTTGGCACCTTTGGCTTCATGGTATGCCACATTACTCTCTCTCTCTCTCTCTCACACACACACACACACTCTCTCTCTCTCTCACCATGTCTTCCGTCTAAATACTAACCACTTCTCTGCCAGATTCTCACCTACTGGAAACGCAAGTCGTACCCGGCCAACATCCTCTTCCTCGCTGGGTTCACCGGCCTAGAAGCCTACTGTGTCTCGGTCGTCACATCCTTCTACGAAGCCCGGATCGTGGTCGAGGCCCTGATCCTCACGCTTGCCATCTTCGTCTTCCTGACCCTGTTTGCCTGCCAGACAAAGTATGATTTCACCAGCTGGATGCCCTATCTGTTCGGTGTCCTCTGGGTATTCATCGTCTTTGGCTTCATCTACGCCTTCATGCCGCACAGCAAGACAATCGACCTGGTCTATGGCCTCGTCGCTGCTCTGGTCTTCTCGGCCTACATCCTCGTGGACACTCAGTTGGTCATGCGACGCTATCACGTCGAGGAGGAGATTGCTGCTTCCATCTCTCTGTACCTCGATATTCTCAACCTGTTTTTGGCCATTCTCCGTATTCTCAACAGCCAGAGCAACAACTAGGGTTGTTGACGACTAGATGGGTTGATGAGAACTCTGGTGTATTGTTATTACAGTCATCGTGTCTTTTTTTTGGTCTTTTTGTTGGCGTCGATGCAGAGGTCAACGCCGTGTTATAACAAGTAGGTCTATACAGGTCTACAGGAGGACCAGGGCGTTGGATCCGAGCTCTCTAAAGTCAAGTCTGAAGTTAAATCAAAAACCGTTCTTTGACTGTATTGTCTTCATTGCTATTACGGAAAACTAATACAGCCTCTTCTTCGCCGCCTTTGCCAAAAACTCCAATACGGATAAGTCTATTCAAAATCCGCATCATTAGCAGTGTGTTGCTTGCGAGAGCACCCACACCCGGAGGGATCGTGTGTGTAAGCAGATGGATGACCCAGCCTCCCGCCCAACCACTTCCGTTCCTATGTATCTACCGCTCTGAATCCTTCTATCCTGGCCAGCTAGCCCTCGAAAGGGACCACGCTCCAATGACAGGCCTGACAACGTCGACTGACTGGATGATGTCGATTGATCGATCGACCAGTCAAACAAGCCATTGGCGCACGGGCGTCCGGACGTCCCGGCTGTGGATTCTTGAGCGTCCTCCCCCAACCCCCCAACCCCAATTCGCCCTTGTGTTCGCCTCCGCCTTTGGGCCCCCATCGCAAGATCTCTGACTCTCTGTGTACATTTGCTTGCAATCTTCGTTTTTGTTTCTTTGTTTGGTTCGGTTTCAAGGAAAGGTTTGGTTGCTTGCTTGCTTTGTCCCAGAGCCGTCCGTCCAATGCCAGTCCAGTAGTACATATAGCCTGCCCATTGAGAGAGTGTGGGGGGAGGTATAGGGGTTGGGGAGTGTAGTAAGGATAGTTTATGATATGTTCAATAACGCGATGCTGAAGAGCAAGCGCACAGGTGATAAGGGGGTAATGAAAAGGGAAAAAAAAAAAAAAGGAAATTCTGTACAGGCTCCGGAGTTTCGTGCCACGTGAAGTTTTGTCTGGTCTCGTCTCTCAAGTCTCACTTGTGCTGACCAGGGATTACTCCCCAAACCGCTGTTGTCATGTCTGTTGCTGATGTATTTTTTATTGGTATTGGTCTGTGTGGGCTTGATGTTGGTTTCTTTGTTTCGTTCAATAGATCAGCAGTGTGTGTATTTTCTCGCTTCGCTCTCCCAGAATCAGAACGCCTTTGGGGAATCAAATGTAGAAAAAGCTGGCGGCAAATACGAAACATGTGTACAGGGTGGTGATGGTGTACTCGATCTCAAAGTACATGGCCTGTGGCGAATTGCGGATCTTCTTGGACTCCTTCTTGGGATGGGCGATGCCCGTCTTCGGATCTCGAACCAGGAGCTCCTCTCGGTCGGGCATGTCAGGCGGATCGCAGGCGTATTGCACCGGGATCCAGAAGGAAGAGCAGACAATGATCCATGCTAGCGGTGGCCAGAAGGCATGGGTCAACAGGCCAATGAGCTTTGCTCGGACACCGTTCAGGAGGAAGATACGGTAGCTGGATACCACAACGGCCACCAGGACGAAGTACACGTACGCAACATGGTACAAGGCCAGGTAATTGACGAGAATAGTCCACAGACGGCGGTAGATGGGAGCACGGGTGTGTGGGTCTCGCTCGTTGATCTTGCTACCAAGAGATCCTGTCGGTTTGAACGCCTGGGTCTGTCCGCCGAGCCAGGTGGGCAGGAAGAAGGAGCGGATGATGCACAGACAAATATAGGGCGACATCCAGATCTGATATCGCGAGCCACGTTGACCGGTGGAATAGCCGGCTGGCAGAAAGAGGACGAGCTCGCAGATTCTGTTGGAGATGGTTGCAGCAAAGCACGACCGAACCAGCCAGCGAAGTTGGCTCATGTTGCTGTAAGCGACCAGAGGCTTGTTCCAGATGAGGACGATGGGCATGGCGAAGAGCGACAAAGTCAAGAAGATGTTGAACAGAGACAGGAAGGCATACACGAAGCTGGAAAACCGCTGTGCCGAGGTGAGGTGCCGCACCTTTTCGCCCCAGAGGCAGAAGTTGAGCTTGATCGAGGTATCGACGGTGCCGATAGCCCAGCGTGTGCGTTGCTTCAGATGGGAGCCATAGTCTTCCGGCACCGTGCCAAACTGCAGAGACTCGTGCACAAAGGCCGTGTGCCAGCCACGGCCCAGCATCAGAGTGGAGGTAGCCACATCCTCAGCCAGAGATCCCTTGGGGAAATTGCCAATCGAGTCGAGAGCCTCCCGTCGAGCAATATAGCCGGAGCCGGTACACCAGGCCACACCAAGCGTGTCTTTGATCGGCTCGGAGACGTGGACGAAGAAGTCCAAGCTCTGGGTCAAGGGATCGTTCCGGGGCACATTGTAGAACAACTGTGGTGGGCAGGCCAGACCCATCTTGGGGTCAAGAAGCATATGCGGCATGATGGCGCGGATCCAGTGCTGCTCTGGAATCATGTCTGCGTCGAGAGCGGCCATGAACTCGCCAGCACCGCCAGGCAGATTGTGCACCTCGTCGAGGCCGTAGTTGAGATTTCCGGCCTTGAAATGGTGAGGCACGCCGGGGTATTTGGGGCGAGCGATGTAGTAAGAGTTGGGGTACGTTTCCTTCAGGTCCTCAACCGCCTTTGCCAGAATAGGATCCTGGCCATCGTCAAGCAGAAGAACCCGGAAGCGATCTCGAGGGTAGTCGATGTCGCAAGCGGCACGGACAGTGTCCATGATCAGGTCAGGATCCTCCTTGCAGCAGGTGACAAACACATCGACAGTAGGCACGTCATCGCCTACCAGACGGAGCTGTGGCCGGCGTCTCTTCTTGAGCACAAACAGGGACCAGAATGTCTGCATGAAGATGGGTATCGAAACAATCATCTCAATGGCAATAAACACCCATGCGAGTGGAAACGGAGCGTTGTATGTTGTCTGGGCGTACACGACAAACGTTATCCGCAGGCCGAAATACAGGAAGTACAGGGCGAGTGTGGTGATGGCAAGGAATGGAGAGAGGAAGTAAAGCTTGCGCTTCCATCCTTGGAGGAACTCCTTGTCGTCGCGCGTGTGCAGCTGGGCAATCTGTCCCTCGCGCACCCAGTCCCTCTTCAGGTATGCGCCCGAATGCTCAGGCACGAGCGGTCTCAGGGTATCCGTGCTTTGCTGTTGGCCGTCTCAGTCAGTAAATGCTGGCCAAACAAACAGGTGGGCAGGTCACATACAAAGCCAAAGGGTGAGTGAGGAGTCGGGTACGGCGAAGAGGACCGTGTGTTGTAGCCAGACTCAGCATAAGGAGGCCGTCCTGGCGCAAGGGTGGCGTTGGACATTGTCTGAGGAGACTCCAGGTCGAGCGTGCACTGGGAATTGCGTTGAGTGTCGACATAGTACGGTCTTGCTGCAGTTGAGCCCGAGTATAACGACCGTGCCGTTGGTCTGTACTCTCCGGGGCCGAGTTTGTATTCGTTGGAGCCGGAGATGGTTGATGACGGCCTGGAACTGCCGGAGCCGTCCGAGTGTCGCATGACCATCTCGGTCATCTCTTTCTCGTTGTTGTTGTTGTCATGGTGGGCATCTCGTTTGCGTAAGGGAGGCATGGTGGAGGGAACGAATGTAGACGAGATGGGTGACAGAGAAATGAGCAACTAGGTGAGCATGAGGCGAGCAATATCGACCAGAGCAGTGGTGGCAAGCACTCGTCGAGGGCAAAGAGGTCGTAGACAGTGAGTGAAGAGGGACTGACTGCCTCGACAGAGGTATTGTTCTCAGCGAGTGTATGTATCAAACAAAGACCTGCGAGGAGAGAGAGGTGGTTGGGGCGAAGTAGGGATGCTTAATCAAGGAAGGGAACTGCCCTCAGCAAGAAGAAGAATGCCAGCTTCGCCCTGCACCACGACGGAGCCTGACCCGTTGACAGATTTGCTGTGGTCCGGGCAGGGGGGTTAACGGGTCAACATAGATACGTGTATTACTAGCGGTAATTGTGTACGTGTACGGTCGGGACTGTGGGGACCCACCACACTCGATCGGAGCGAATCTTAAGCGCATTACCGAAACTCGACGATTCCAAGGGGCGCAGTCGGGCCAACCAGAGCACAGCCCCCTGTCTTCTCGGCACCGGTTCTGGTGATTGCGTTGTTTCGGCCAAGGCCAAGCAATTGATAATCCGTACTAACATCAAAACACCGCCAATCACACAGGCCTGTCTCACACAAGGTTTGTTAGCGCGCTGTCATGGCAACGCGTTTGTGTCCGTACCGTCTTTGCCGTGACTTCCCTCTTTATCATCGTAACTTATCCATCCACGGGCAACAACGGCTCGTAGACCGCCTTCTCTTCAACACCACACACCCCTCACCACACACCACACATCACACATCACACATCACCTCAACGACTACTGACTACCGACTACCGACTGCTGGACAACTTGCGAATTCATCAATACAATGGGTGCAGGAACATTAGTATCGCTGGCGCTTTTTCTGCTCCCCATCGGCGTTTCCCTGGGCATCCTTCTGGGCCTTGACGCCTACCGCTCTTCCAATGGACAGCCCCGTCTCTTCCTGAACCAAGGGGTCAAGAACCAGACATTCTGTCAGACAACATACGGTATCACTCCGAATGTGATAGATGGCCAGCAGTATACCTGTGAGTTCTCTCCCAAGCGCATCGCAATGAGACGGCTATCCAAAGCGCGTTGCAATTTTGCCCTCTCCCCCAAGCTACACACCACACACCACACAGTGTGGCATTGTTTGAACGGGGTTGTTGGGGAGCAAGATTTGAGTTTTTTGCCACGCAAGGTCACTGGCGCCCGTCCCTGGGGCTTGACCTGGTTGAGCCTCGCGCGATCGCACAAGTCTCTTGGCGTGGATCAAGCTGATCGCAAGCAGTGAATCCCAACCAGTGGGGCTTGGATGACGGCGAGTCGAGCAACTTGTGCATGAATGTAAGTTGGCTGAACACGGCGCGGCCAGATGCAGAGGTTGACCCGTCGACCAGGTTACTATCTTCAACAACGCCACCTATCCGACCAAGACAACAGCACCAGCCTGGAGCATCACCTGGCAGTATGCACCAAAGGCAGTGACGGCGCCTGTGCACGGGTTTCCCAACATCAAGATCGACAGCGACAACATCTTCCCGATTCTAATCTCGGATCTGGATTCGGTCAACGTGGACGTCGACTGGATGTACAGCGTGGGGGATACGCCTGCTGCTACCCTTGATACTACGCAATTCTCCCGTACCGAGGCCGATATTAATACCAACGTCGCCATCGATATTTTCTTGGACCCTGATTCCACGAAAGCCCAGGACACAGTCAAGGCCAAGTACGAAATCATGGTGTGGCTGGCCACGTTTGGCACGGCAACGCAACAGATCGGTTATGCCGACGGGGCCAAGGACAGCGTAACCCTGGCGGATGGTATTGCATTTGACCTTTACTTCGGCGAGAACACAGTCACGAACCAAATTGTCCTCACCTGGGTATCCTCGACAGCACTCACCACCTTCAACGGTGATATCTCTCCTCTGCTGAAGAAAGACTACTCCTCGCTCGGTGGCCCAAGTACGTCGGACTATATGGGGTACATGGCCCTGGGTTCAGAAGTGTTGAACTCGAACGTGAATGTGACGCTTTCGGTTCCACATTTATCCATGAACATCACGAAGTCATGATCACGAAGCTCGCAACCGTCACGAATCATTGAACTAATGACCTAGCTGTCAGTTGATTTTGGGCAGTGGGAGTTCAAGCCCCGGCCAGAGCGATCGCACACGTCGAAGCACGAAGCACCCGTCTGGGCCTACACAGGTGGTGCAGTATTGACTACGTGCCAGTTAGACTTTAGCTTATACGACCATGTACAAATCCTTTGCAGGCGTCGATAATACACTAGACGGGGTGTTGAGGAGGAGGTAATCAGCACAGAGTGGCGGTACTGAGGATACCAATCAGGTCCCAAGCTATGGAAACTATACCTGTTCGACAGGACAAGGACAATCATTCAGGAGGGGACCACCTCCTTTCCACAAAATCAAGGTCACAATCTAGGGACAAAGGGCCGTCCGTCATTCTTCGGGCGGTATGACCCGGACAGACATCTAGCGGCCGATTGTGGTGATTGCGCAGAGACGATGACAGTACAGCCGGCCCGTGTGGTTCGAGTGGTGGTCCCGCATTACAAAGAAATTGCCCTGCCGTTTTACATGGCCTCGTCCTTATGGCGTTTGTCGTGCCGCCTTTCTAATACAAGTGTACTAACAGGTCCACTCCGATCTCCCAGCTTGACCCTTTTGCTGCCAATCCGTTTTGACTGTTGAGGGCCAGGTGGCTGATTACTAGCTATTAGTCACCCTTGTCTCTATTAAAAGGAATCTTTTAAATTAGGCCAAGGAGAATTCCGCGTGCAGTGGTATCGTGTTCCCCGTAGTGCCGGCCCTCACCGCAAAGGGGGTGTGTGTGTGTCTGTCTGTCTCAGTTAAAACAAACGTACAGTAACTTACAGCAGATTCCTGCGAGCATCATTCCAGCTAGTTAACTTACTTGGTCGATCATTTTTACAGATCTCTCTCTAAACAAGTGCTACTGTGCGGTGTGGTATGTAAGTAGGTATGTACAGTACACTACGGACCCGCATGACAGCGGCGCATGACTCGACCTTTGATCAGCAGCTTCAGCCCTGGAGCCCTTGTCACCTACAGGAGGAGGGAAGGAGAGTGCAGACTAATTTAGGCCCTGCAAATCATCGTCGCATCATCCTGTAACCGATATGAGTTAGGGTCGGCCTTGTTGCATTTTTTTTTCGCAATTGAAGGATGTGAAGTAGTAGGAGTAGTAGTAGCACGCATGATAGAGACAAAGAGATAGAAGCTCCAACGAGAACAGAATGCCATATATGTCAGATCTAATCTTTGTCAAAATTGAAACAAATCTTGTATTTCCTCTCCAGTAGTACAGTAGTGGTAGTAGAAGTAGGTAGCAGTACAGTAGTACGTAGCATAGTTCTCCTCCGGCTTGACCTTCCATGAACAGTAATCTCCCTACCAATTCTTTCGATCTTTCTGCATTTTCTTCTTCCGGTTACACAAGTTCAACCGTCATTGAGCTTGTATTGATGAGATTACAGTAGCTTTCATTTTTATTTTTAATTTTTATTTTCCTTGGGGAAGGGGGGGCCGGCCGCTTTCTCGTGTCCTTTTTTATATTTTAGTTCTGGGCGCGCGCAAATACATTAAATTAATCTCCTGGCGAGCCAGAGAAGGGAGAGCGGCGGGGGGGGAAGGGGGAAGGGGGCGAGAAAGAGAAGGAGAATTAAAAAAAAAAAAAAAAAAAACGAAGCGAG